>CAIGQV010019158.1:266021-290387 GCA_903798115.1 Danio jaintianensis | reverse complement strand
CTTGGCTCGCATACTGTTCTTAATGTACTATATAGTATGGAAGTATGCGATTTCGGACGCAGCCCCAAGGTCATATTTAAGAATATTTAAGTATGCTACTAGAAACCTTCCGTTGGGATCTGAGATCAGGTCATTTCGAAGCACAAATGCAGTATCATGTGGCACTTTGAACTGCTCCACTACTGTCACATGAACAAAACACACAGCACAGATTTGCATGCTTTTAACCAGAGTCTGGTTTTTTTTTAAATAGCATTTTTAATTTCATATCTTGATTTTCCTTTGGAGATATGCACAGGATTTCCGAGGGCCGGAGAATAACTGAATTATTTTTTTATCTGCTAAGGATTGTTATGGTTTCTTTATAAGTGCAATATGTTTGTCATGATGACGTGGTCATGGCTAAAGCATCTTTACTATTACTTCATATAGTGGCGTAGAGATTCTCATCCAAGTGTTTTTACATTGAATGGAATGTCATAGTGATTGGCTAGGCTTTGACTGTGATTTGTTATTGATGTTGTTCTTGGGTGTTTATTTATTATTAACAATAAACCAGTGTTACCATGGAAACGAAGTGCAATCATGTAAGATATACTCTTCTTCTTCTTTTTTTTTAAACTCTTAAACAACCAGGAGATTGTTTCAGGTGAATTTTACTGCTATATTATGCAAGCATCTGTATGTTTAGAGGAATGTATGTCTAGAAATGAGGCAGATGAAAACAATGATTGTTGTAAAGATGCATTCTGATCTCGTTTATTAGCTGAAAATTAGAAGAATCTTATTTGCCATCCTTTATTTTATGACCCCAAACCAAAGCTTTAGATTTTCTGTTTAACATATCACAATATATCGAGTGCAATATTTATTGTGGTGTAGTAAAGTCAACGTGAAACCAAAACTAACCATATCTACCTTCTAGATTAGTTCTATTGAGCACATTAGTTTAAAGAAAATAAATGGACTTCATAATCATTTTAAGGAGGTCAAACGGATCTGTGAATATCGTTTCATGTTGACTTTATATATTTAAAAAGCTATTTATATTACATACAAAGTAACACTTTCCAAAGATTTCTGTTTCTGCCTAAAATGTTAACATATTAAGAAGATATTCTGACAGAATATATACCCCAACACTGCACTAAAGGATCAAATGCATTTTTTTGAGCTAATAAACGCTTTTTATTTGACCTGTGTTTCTCTGTATACTTGTTTTTTCTGCCCTTTTTGCTTGTATATCTTTACACAGCATTTCTGACCTGTTGTGTTTGTGTCGCTGCAGCAATGAAAGCAGATTATTCAAGTCATCCGGCATAAAGCTACCATGTCCCATTATTAGCCCATGTAAAGATGGTAAACACGCATTTTCGAGGAGTAATAAATATTAGGGGACCAATTTAGGAAGTCATTGTGTATATAGTGTGTACAGACTGCATATTATGACATCTGTCTTTAAATGAGAGGTGTGTTCCTGTCTGTTTTACTGTGTGTATCTACTGAAAACAGACTGTTGCCGTTTTTCTGTCTGTATGTTTGTCTCCTCACAGGCTGCTATTTCACTGTCCACACTTTGAGAAATGGGAAATAGAAAAGGGCATTGTTTTATTTTGGTTGTTGTTGTTGTAGAGCAGAGAATGCTTGTAATTTGAGATTTTATTTTACGTAATGTTATCTACATCAGTGTACAGTCAATGTAAAACAAACTGTGATGGCATTCAGAACATAAAATAAAATGAATATATGACTATGCGCAGTTGTGATTTTGTTTGTTGGATGTTCACACTTTGGATCATTTTTTATGTGGAAAAAGTCAAAAGAAATACACTGTAAAAAATGCTGGGTTCCTTCATGTTGTCCCAACACAAATCTATTAAGGTAATTTCATCTTTTATTTTTTTTTACACATTTATGTGGATTGAGTATAAATCTACAACCCCAAATCAGCAAATGTTGGGGCAGCATGGAAAACGCAAATAAAAAAAGAAAGAAGTGATTTCTAAATTTACTTTGACTTGTATTTCAATACAGACAATACAACAAACATAATTTAATGATGATAAACCTCATGATTTTTATAGTTTTTTAAATAAATAAACACATTCCAATTTTGGTTCTTGCAACACATTTCAAAAAAGTTGGAACAGTAAAGCATTTACCACTTTGTAATGGTTTCAGGTGTAATTTTGTCCCATTCTTCCTGCAAACAAGTCTTAAGGGGTTTTTGTTGTCATACTTTGCACTTCAAAATGCACCACACATTCTATATTGGAGACAGGTCGGGACTGCAGGCAGGCCAGTCTAGTACCTGTATCCTCTTCCTCCCTAGCCAAGACTTTGTAATGTGTGCAGAATGTGGTTTTGCATTGTCTTGTTGAAATATGCATGGGCGTCCCTGAAAAAGAAGGCAGCATATTGTGCTCCAAAATCTCTATGTACTTTTCAGCGTTAATGTTGCCATTCCAGAAGTGAAAGTTACATTTGCCAAGGGCAATGACACAACCCCATACCATGACAGATCATGGCTTTTGGACTTGTTGCTGGTAACAGTCTGGATGATCCTTTTCTTCTTTGGTCCGGAGTACATGCCATCCATTTATCCCCAAAAATTCCTAAAATACTGATTCATTTGACCACAGCACAAGTTTACACTGTGTGATGGTCCATCCCAGATGCCTCCGATCCTAGAAAAATCGACATCGCTTCTGGACACTGTTAACATAGGGCTTCCTTTTGGCACAGTACAGTTTTAACTGGCATTTGTGAATGTCTTGCCTTGTCCCAACTTTTTTGGGAATGTGTTGCAGGTCTGAATGACAAGAAAGGATGTATATTTACAAACGAAATGACGTTGACCAGACAAAACATGAAATATTTTGTGTTTATAATGTCTGCAATGAAATACAAGTCAAAGTAAATTTAGAAATCACTACTTTCTTTTTTCATTTGCGTTTTCCATTCTGTCCCAACGTATTCTGATTTGGGGTTGTATGAGGTTGTCCCAAAAAAAAACTTAGGAATTGTGTTGTTTCAACTCATTTTAAATAAGTAGTTTGAACAAGCAGTAAACATAATTTTGTAAGTGTATTTAACATTTAAATCTGTAAGCTTTTGTATAATAAATATAAACAGACATGGAAGACGGGTTTTGCTTTTTTTGTTAAATATGTGTAACAGACATTTAGACATTCTGTTGACTTTATTTGTACAAATTAACAAGTTAACTTAATTCCTTCATGTTGTCCCAACACAAATCGATTGTGTGGAACCCAGCATTTTCTACAGTGTAACTCATCTCTACAGATGTAAGTGTACAGCTCTTTAAGCCTGCAGGACTTTTTATAATGTGCTCTTGACAGATAGTCTTATCAGGTCAGCCCCTGATGATCACATGACC
Organism: Danio jaintianensis; assembly: GCA_903798115.1. Classification (NCBI taxonomy): domain Eukaryota; kingdom Metazoa; phylum Chordata; class Actinopteri; order Cypriniformes; family Danionidae; genus Danio; species Danio jaintianensis. The sequence goes on along the minus strand of CAIGQV010019158.1, from coordinate 286,987 downwards.
CACAGTGTGTCTTAAGCTTGATTGGTCAAAACAAACTATCAGACATGCAAAAACATTGTCAGTTGACAGTGCCAGTAATACGTATTTCAGAATTTGCAAGAATGGGGATAAACATTTCATATTCCCAGTTGCTGACTGAAAGGTAGGTCTTACATCCATTCAGTAAAAATCTAAATGTGATTAATTGTTACTGTGTTCTGGCACTGCTGTATGCACATCCTTTTTTAATTTTTTTAAAGTACAGTAAAGAAGTAAGAAATCTGATACAGTGCTCCATTTCAGCTTGAAGTCCTCAGTCTGTTATTACAATATTTTTCTTCTTAGAAATTATTTTTAGATTTCATGTTTCTATATAGCTAATAAATAACTTTTAATCAGTCTGTTTGTGTACGCTACATATATTGCCAGACATATTAAGGAACATGTTTCAAATGAAGGTAACTTGGCAGCTTTTTTAACTGGAACACTGATGGATATTTCAAAGTGTTCAAGTGTGATCCAGGTTTAGAAATACACCAGTAAACAGTGCTGAAAAGGATTGAAAGTGAAAAGGAGAAGACGATTAATACTCACCACGCTGTGTGGAAACCTGGCTGAAAAGGTTTGTGTAAGTGAAAGCGATTTGGCGATAAAAACAGAGGAGCAAATCAGAAATGTGCAGTGTCTGTTGTCCTTTTAAATATCAATACAGTGATATCCATTTTTTTTTACTTTCTAGAAGTGCACCATACATTGTAAAAAATGCAGCAAAATGTTCCAACACAAATCAATTAAATTAACAATCATTTTTACTAATCTGAACATTAAACAATTTAGTTGTCCTAAAAAAGAACCTTAAGAATCATTGTTTCACCTCATTTTAAATAAGCAATTTGAACAAGCTGCAATAATTATTTTCTGAGTGTAGTTTAAATCAGAGAATACTGGGTTACAAACAGTTGAAGTCAAAATTATTAGCCCTCCTCAATTATTAGCCATCTTGTAAGTTTTTCCCTCCAACTTCAGTTTAATGGAAATTAGATTTTTTTTTCAACACATTCCTAAACATAATAGTTTTAATAACTAATTTATCATTCATTCATTCATTTTCTTTTCGGCTTAGTCCCTTTAATAATCTGGGGTCGCCACAGCGGAATGAACTGTCAACTTATCCAGCATATGTCCTTCCAGCTGCAACCCATCACTGGGAAACACCCATACAGTCCCATTCACACACATACACTATGGATAATTTAGCTTACCCAATTCACCTATAGCGCATGTCTTGTGGGGGAAACCGAGCACCTGGAGGAAACCCACGTGAACACGGGGAGAATGTGCAAACTCCACACAGAAATGCCAACTGACCCAGCAGAGGCTCGAACCAGCAACCTTCTTGCTGTGAGGCAACAGCGCTACCCACTGCGCCACCCCATAACTAATTTATATTTCTTTTATCTTTACCATGATGACAGTACATAATATTTTACTAGATATTTTTCAAGATACTAGTATTCAGCTTAAAGGGCCATTTAAAGGTATAATGACGGTTTGTTCTGTAGACAATCAAAAAATATATATATATATTGCTTAAGGAGGGTAATAATATTAACGTTAAAATGTTTTTTTTTAATTATTATTATTAATAACTGCTTTTATTCTAGCCGAAATAAAACAAATAAGACTTTCTCCAGAAGAAAAAATATTTTAGAAAATACTGTGAAAAATTCCTTGCTCTGTTAAACATCATTAAGGAAATATTTGAAAAGAAAATAATAATATCACAGGAGCCATTATTTTGACTTCAACTGTATATATTAAACATGACAGTGTAAAGGTTCTTTATTGACATCAATGGTTCTACAAAGAAATAATTTTTATACCATAAAAACTATCTTTCCAAAACAGGTTCATTACTATAACAAAGCTTCTTTAGATCTTTATTTAATGTTCTTTACACTAAAAAAAAAATTCTCTTAAGAACTACTCTTAAATATGCATCCATTGTTGGGTGTTACTTCAAAAATGTAATTAATTACTAATTACATCCTTAAAATTGTATTTAACTTACTTTCCCCTTCATAGGGGAACTTCAACGTGCGTCTGTTGAACAGACTATGGGAGTGCGTCAGACGACCAATCACTCTGAAGAGTAAGAAAACGGGCCAATGAAATGCCAAATTGCGTTGGCAGAGCTCTGCTCCACAGCTGGCAGCAATGAACTATCAGCGCTATATAAGCTGCACGCTGTGGAGTGAGCCTCAGAATTTATTTGCTTCAGACCCTCTCACGAGACTGAAGACCTACTATGCCAACCTGACTAACGAAGTTTCAGTGTTTATCACCAGTGCGGGAGAAGACGCAACAGCGGCGTTTGATCTGGGTTTTACGTACCCTGGGCGTTTCACTGGTGTACTAAAAGAGCAGTTTCACACTAAAAGAGCAGAATTCCCTAAGAGAGCACACGGTCGAACAACGCGTCTTTTTAAAGATGTCGTTCCGACCGTGCATTTCTGGATGCGGTGGTTTCCTCTCCCCGGATGACAGGCATGAGCATTGCGTCACATGTCTGGGGGTCCGGCATGTTGATGCGGTGCTCGCGGACAGTTGCTGCCCTCACTGCGAGGGCTTAACTGTTGCACAGCTAAGGTCGCGGCGCACCCTTGCATTAGGGTGCGTCACCCCTGCTGCTCCCCGCCATGCGGTTAGCACACGGGCAGGCCTGAGGGTTACAGTGGGGGCTTATCCGTCGCCTTCGGGCCTGCGGACCCCTCACTCCTCAGCTGGCTCTGTCCAAGCTTCGAGTGAGTGTGCTAGTCCATCCCCCGAGATGGCCGCGCTCTCATTAGATGACACCGGGGACGTGATGTCCATCGCTGCATCGGAGGGCGGGCTAACATGCTCCGATGAAGATCCGGACCCTCTGCCACCCTCCGTGGTGGTCAGTGCGGCCTCGGATCTGGAATCGGACATGTTAGCCGTGTTATTCCGGGCTGCTTCGGCCGTGGGTCTGGAGATGGCTTGTCCCCCAGCACCACGGCCGGACCGCTTAGATGGGTGTTACGTGGGGGATAGAAGGGCAAGACCCTCCAAACCCCCTGTCCCTTTCTTCCCGGAAGTACACAGTGAGCTCACGCAGGCATGGAGGGCACCTTTCTCTGCCCGGTCCTCGTGCGCTCCCGCTCTCACCACCCTTGATAGTGGAGCAGCCAGGGGTTATGAGGCGATTTCCCAAGTGGAGCGCGCTATCGCGGTCAATCTTTGCCCGCGGGGTGCCTCCACCTGGAGAGGTCCACCCAGACTCCCTTCCAAAGCGTGTAGGTTATCTGAGTCTCTCACGGCCAGAGCCTACACTGCTGCGGGGCAGGCTGCATCCGCTCTGCACGCTATGGCCACCTATCAACGCTACCAAGCTGAGAAGTTGGCTGAGCTGAAGGAGGGTGGTTCTTCCCCGGGCTTAATGCATGAGCTCCGCACGGCAACCGATTATGCTCTCATGACCACCAAATCGGCTGCTCGTGCCCTGGGGAAGACGATGGCCACATTAGTGGTCCAGGAACGCCACCTCTGGCTAAACCTGGCCGATATGAGAGATGTTGACAAAGCTCGCTTTCTTAACGCTCCCATATCCCAGGCTGGCCTGTTCGGCGACACTGTCGGGGACTTTACCCAGGAGTTCTCGGCGGTGAAGGAGCAGTCCCAGGCGATGGGGGATGTCATCTATCAGCGGGCTCGGAAAACTGCTCTCCCCGCTGCCCCATCCACCTCGGCTGCCCCTCGCCGAGGGCGTCCACCCACGGCTCCAAAACCTGCTCTGCTCCCGCTGCCCGCTCCACTGGCTAAGCGGCAACGCCGAGCCTCCCGCGGGATCGTGACGCCACCGCCCCAGGGCGCCGTTAAGTCCGGTAAACTGACCGCGAAGCGTCCCTGAGACGGGCCATCCAGAGAAGAGGGAACCTGCTCTTTCCTCGGTGGAGGGCCGAGGACACCTACAGTCAGCAAAGACTTTAAAAACCCCACTGCTGGCCTCCGGGCCAGCGGTACCCAAATTGTTAAAAAAAGAGCAAATTTCCCTCTCTCCGGATGTGCAAACCCGAGCTCTGCCAGTCTGGGACCCTCCGCCTTCCAGCTCGCAGCGCCGGGCCCCTTCGCCTCAGGCCCACGGAGTGCAAGAGGACGGGCTCCTTTCTCTCACTCCAGCCTCATCGCGGGATCCAGGGAGGAAGGTAAGAGACTCTCTCTTATTTTCAGCTCTTCCTCGGGCCGCTCTGCTTCCCGGGGTGAGCACTCCCCTCCCGAGCTGCCCCTCCGTTGGCATGTCATTGATCAGTCCAATGGTGCCATTAGCGCGGGCTCTGCCAGCCTGGTTAGCGCTGCCCAGTCCGTCGCGGTGGCTCATGTGGACGATCAGACTCGGCTATGCGATTAAATTCGATATCCGCCCTCCCAGGTTCACGGGTGTTCATACTACGAGGGTTTCCCCCGAGAGCGCCCCTGTCTTGCGAGAGGAGATTGCTGTCCTCCTGGCGAAGGATGCAATCGAGCAGGTCCCTCCAGCCGAGATGAAATGTGGGTTTTACAGCCCGTACTTCATCGTGCCGAAAAAGAGCGGAGGGTTAAGACCAATCCTAGATCTGCGCAGACTGAACTGTCATTTACACAAAATGCCGTTCAGGATGCTCACGCAGAAGCGCATACTCCAGTGCGTCCGTCCTCGGGATTGGTTTGCAGCTATAGACCTGAAGGACGCGTATTTTCATGTCTCCATTCTTCCATGCCATTGTCCATTTCTCCGGTTTGCGTTCGAAGGACGAGCATGGCAGTACAAAGTCCTCCCCTTCGGGCTCTCTCTGTCTCCGCGGGTTTTCACCAAGCTCGCAGAGGGTGCCATAGCGCCGCTTCGGCTTGCGGGCATACGCATTTTCAATTATCTCGACGACTTTTGATTATGCACAGGGACAGGGTGCTTCGGCACCTTGACCAGTTGGGGCTTCGAGTCAACCGAGAGAAGAGCAAACTTTGCCCAGTGCAGAGGATCTCTTTTCTCGGGCCGGAGCAGGACTCGATCGCTATGGTAGCACGCCTCTCGGAGGAGCGCGTGAGGCTAGTGCTTTCCTGTCTGAGCACGCTCGACAGGAACATAGTGGTTCCACAAAAATATTTTCAGAGGCTCCTGGGGCATATGGCATCCGCAGCCGCTGTTACGCCGGTCGGTTTGCTTCATATGAGACCACTTCAGCGCTGGCTTCACAATCGAGTTCCCAGACGGGCATGGCGCGTGGGCGCGCACCAGGTGCTTATCACTCCGCTGTGTCGCCGCACCTTCAGTCCCTGGATGGATCTTGCTTTTCTACGGGCCGGGGTGCCCCTAGGGCAAGTATCCAGGCAAGTTGTCGTATCGACAGATGCCTCCAGCATGGGCTGGGGGGCCGTGTGCAACGAGCACGCAGCTGCGGGTTCGTGGTTCGGACCCCGTCTGCGTTGGCATATCAACTGCCTAGAGCTGTTGGCAGTGTTTCTTGCTCTCCGCCGCTTTTTACCGGTGTTAAAGCAGAAGCATGTGCTGGTTAGGATGGACAGCATGGCAACGGTAGCTTATATCAACCGTATGGGAGGTATACGTTCTCGTCGCATGTCTCAGCTCGCTCGCCGTCTGCTCCTCTGGAGTCATACGCGGCTGAGTTTGCTGCGTGCCATTCATATCCCGAGCGAGCTCAACCGTGCAGCCGATGTGCTCTCACGGCACATCCCATTGCCAGTTGTTTTATTCCCTGACCGAGGCCCCCCTCGGTACGGATGCGCTGGCTCACAGCTGGCCACCGGGTATGCGCAAATATGCGTTTCCCCCAGTGAGCCTAATCGCACAGACTCTGTGCAAAGTCAGGGAGGACAAGGAGCAGGTCTTGTTTGTTGCGCCTCTCTGGCTCAACCGGACCTGGGTTCCCGAACTCACACTCCTCGCGACGGCCCCTCCCTGGCGCATTCCCCTGAGAGAGGACCTCCTCTCCCAGGGACGGGGCACCCATTGGCACCCGCGCCCAGATCTCTGGAACCTCCACCTGTGGTCCATAGACGGAGCGCGGAAAACTTAGGTGACTTACCGGCGGCGGTGGTTAACACCATCACTCAGGCTAGAGCACCCTCTACGAGGCATGCCTACGCCCTGAAGTGGAGTCTATTCACTGAGTGGTGCGCTTCTCACCGAGAAGACCCCCGGACTTGCCGGATTAGCATTGTGTTATCCTTCCTTCAGGATAAGCTGGAGCGTAGGCTGTCACCCTCCACACTGAAGGTTTATGTGGCTGCCATCTCCGCTCATCATGATGCGGTGGATGGCAACACGCTCGGGAAGCATAACCTAATCATCCGATTCCTCAGAGGTACGCGGCGATTAAATCCATCCTGCCCCCCTCTCATGCCCTCTTGGGATCTCTCTGTAGTCCTGGCGGGTCTGCAGAGAGATCCATTCGAGCCACTCGATTCAGTATCGTTAAAACTTCTGTCAATGAAGACAGCTCTGCTGATCGCGTTGGCATCGTTCAAGAGAGTCAGGGATTTGGAGGCATTTTCGGTCAGCGAATCGTGCCTAGAATTCGGACCGGCTTACTCTCACGTTATCCTGAGACCCCGGCCCGGCTATGTGCCCAAGGTTCCTACCACCCCATTTAGAGATCAGGTGGTGAACCTGCAAGTGCTGCCTTCGGAGGAGGCAGACCCAGCCCACTCACTGCTTTGTCCCGTTCGCGCTTTGCGCCTTTACGTGGAACGAATGCAAAACTTAAGATCTTGTGAACAGCTCTTTATCTGTTATGGTGGTCGGCAGAAGGGAAGTGTCGTATCAAAACAGAGGTTGGCTGGATAGTTGATGCCATCGCCCTTGCTTACCAATGCCAGGGCGAGCCGCGTCCCGCAAACGTGAGAGCACACTCTATTAGAAGTGTCGCCTCCTTCTGGGCGTTAGCACGCGGCGCCTCTCTCACAGATATCTGTAGAGCTGCGGGCTGGGCGACACCTAACACATTCGCGAGATTCTATAATCTTCGAGTGGAGCCAGTTTCCACCCGATTACTGGGTAACCCCAGTCAATCGGAGGGAAACTAAGCTCGGTGTTAACAAACGCTTGCCGCGCCATGCTCCCTAACCCGGAGATACATGCGCATTTTTTATTCTACTAGTAAGTTTCCCACTTGGCGAACCCTAGAGAATTCCTCCGAGGCCCCCAGCACCCGACTCAGCGGAGGAGTCGGGTGCCTGGCTCAGTTTGATGTCTGTATGCCTATTTGGTCTACCCACATGCTGAGGTTCGGTGCCAGCTTGGCGCGGTCCCCCCCCTGGGGTGACCCCATATGCTTATTTCAGCCACGGAGTGTTCCCCCTGACCAGGCGGACCCGTGTCTTCCCTACCCACTAACCAGCTTATCATATGTAGTACTCCCCCTCATCAGGGCTAGTCCATATGCTCTATTACCATCAAGTCTCCCCTCTTGGGTAGCAGGTGGCCTCCGCAGCGTCCTCCCCCTTCGGGGACTGGCACGCTTTCCCAACGTACTGTCGTAATTCTAAAATCCCTAGTCTATATTAGCTAGGTAAAAGCACATTTACGACCCCCGATCTAAATTATATTATTCCCATGTAATGGTAATTAAGGGCCTAAGGGACGTTGGAAGGTTGCGCTCCTGGCTATGCTTGGCAAACTTCACATCAGGAGTGTGACGGGCTTAGCTGCAGTGGCGTTTTCCATACAGTCTCCCATAGTCTGTTCAACAGACGCACGTTGAAGTTCCCGTATGAAGGGGAACGTCCTGGTTACGTCCGTAACCCACGTTCCCCGAATAAGGGAACGGAGACGTGCTTCTCCACTGCCACAGCAGCTGAGTCTCCAGCTGATTAGCTGAGTGATCGGCTCTTCAGCAGGCAAATTCTGAGGCTCACTCCACAGCGTGCAGCTTATATAGCGCTGATAGCTCATTGCTGCCAGCTGTGGAGCAGAGCTCTGCCAACGCAATTTGGCATTTCATTGGCCCGTTTTCTTACTCTTCAGAGTGATTGGTCGTCTGACGCACTCCCATAGTCTGTTCAACAGACGCACGTCTCCGTTCCCTTATAGGACGTTTCTAATCACTTTGTCTGAAATGTAACTTAGTTACTACAGTTAGTTAGTAATACATAATTGAATTACTTGACTCAATAGTAGCCTACAAATCCCCCATAAATCTCTGCATATGCACTAGAGATTTTACTATTAGTTCTTTAAATCAAATTTATGTCAAACAGGGCCTTTTAGTGTTGTTTTAAAAACATTGACAGCTACTTCATTCATTCTCCTTCGGCTTAGTCCCTTTATTCATCAGTGGTCGCCACAGCGGAAAGAACTGCCAATTTATCCAGCATATGTTTTACACAGGCGACGCGGTGGCGCAGTGGGTAGTACGTTCGCCTCACAGCAAGAAGGTTGCTGGTTCGAGCCTCGGCTGGGTCAGTTGGCATTTCTGTGTGGAGTTTGCATGTTCTCCCCGTGTTCGCGTGGGTTTCCTCCGGGTGCTCCGGTTTCCCCCACAAGTCCAAAGACATGTGGTATAGGTGAATTGGGTAAGCTAAAGTTGTCCGTAGTGTATGAGTATGTGTGAATGTTTCCCAGTGATGGGTTGCAGCTGGAAGGGCATCCGCTGCGTAAAAACATATGCTGGATAAGTTGGTGTCGAACCAGCGACCTTCTTGCTGTGAGGTGACAGTGCTAACCACTGAGCCACCATGTCGCCTACTGACAGCTACTTTTTAATCAATATTTGCATCAAAACCAAAACATTTTGAATTAATGACACAATAACATATAATGACAAATGTCTAAAACATTTCAATAGCATGGGTAATGTCGCACAAGTAAAACCTTCTTTCAGTAAACAATTTAACTATTCAATTATTCATATGTGAATAACAACAAAATATGTATATACAATTAATCTGCTTATCTAAATGTGTACCTTATATTTTCATTAACTAATTACTCAAAAAAAATTCTTGAGGTTTTATGTTCAATAACTTAATAACCTATAAGTTAACTTAATTCCTTCATGTTGTCCCAACACAAATCGATTGTGGAACCCAGCATTTTTTACAGTGTATGCAGTGGTCTTGAAAAATGTTGTACTTTAGTTGAAAATATACAATTAATCTGATATATATATATAGAAACAAGAATTTTGTCACTGTTTTGGTGTTTAACAGTCATAACAAATTGAAAATCTTAACAGAGCAACTCAAACATAAACAAGAAAAAAGTACATGAAAAAAACAGTAGATAATACAAGGTGAAACAATAAATAAATAAATAAATTTAGGGGCGGGTTGGGGGGACTTACAATTCAAGTATTTGGAATAAATCTGTCCTCAAAATATGACAGGAATGGTCTCCAAACATTGAAGAATCTATTATTTGAGCCTTAGGTGCAATATTTGAGTTTTTCTAGCTTTAGATATGCCATGATATTTTCTACCAATTTAGTATGTGTTGGTGGTTTAGTTGACTTCCACTGCAGAAGTATAAGCCTTCTGGCCAACAAGGAAGAGAAAGCAAGTGCATTTAATTGACCTGCTGGTAGTGCAAGGTTTTCAGGTGTCACACCAAATATTGCTATTACTGGATCTGGTTGTATCTCCTTTTCACATTCATTCATTTTCTCTTCGGCTTAGTCCCTTTATTAATCTGGGGTCGCCACAGTGGAATGAACTCCCAACTTATCCAGCATATGTTTTACGCAGCGAATGCCCTTCCAGCCGCAACCCATCACTAGGAAACATTCATACACACTCATACACTACGGACAATTTAGCCTACCCAATTCACCTATACTGCATGTGTTTGGACTTGTGGGGGAAACCGGAGCACCCGGAGGAAACCCATACGAACACGGGGAGAACATGCAAACTCCACACAGAAATGCCAACTGACCCAGTAGAGGCTTGAACCAGCGACCTTCTTGCTGTGAGGCGATTGTGCTACCCATTGCGCCACCGCATCGCCCCTCCTTTTCACATATATAAGAAAAAGTCTCCAACACCGCAGACCAAAATGGTCCTAGGGATCAACACGTCCGGAACATATGACCCAAGGTGGCCTCATCTCTGTGGCACCTAGAACATGTTGGATCAATTTCTGGGAATATTCTTGACAATTTGCTTTTAGAAATGTGCAGCCTATGAATGATCTGTTTTGGTGCACAATAGCTAATAGATCAGTGTTTCCCAGCCCTGTTCCCGGAGGCACACCAACAGTACATATTTTGGATGTCTCCATTATCTGACCCATTCAGGTTTTGGAGTCTCTTCTAATGTTCTGCTGAGTAGATTCAGGTGTGTTTGATTAGAAAGAGGTTGAAAATGTGTACTGCTGGTGTGCTTTCAGGAACAGGGTTGGGAAACACTGTAATAGATATCCTTAAAACTAAAAGACAAACTAACATGTAAAAAAACGTTACTTTAATTTCACAGGGTGGTTCATTCTGCTGTGGTGACCCCTGATAAATCAGGGACTAAGCCGAAGGAAAATGAATGAATGAATAATTTCACGAGACCTTTAAGAGTGTAAATGATGCAGAGTTTATTGCAAAATTATGTGCTATAATGTTAAAACTGTACCAATAGTAATAAAGTTTTACACCTATACATATAATTCACTGCTTCCGGAGTGCTAAAATCAACATGTTTTCCTCCCCAACAGGATGCTCTTTTCACTTATCTTGTGCTTCGTCTTTGCACATGTCGGCTGTGACTCCTGCAGCTGCGTGACTCTGTCCTCTAAAAGTGTGCATGTGAACTGCAGCTGGCAGGGCCTGAGGAACATCCCTCACCTTCCTGCCCACGTCACAGAGCTGCTGCTGCAGAATAACCTGCTGACCACCATTACTCCAGGACAACTGGACATGCTCCACAACCTCAGGCTGGTGAATTTATCTGGGAACCCTTTCCACTGTGACTGCCGTATCCTCTACTTAAGGCAATGGCTGAAGATGAATAAAGAAGTGTCTGCGATGCCAGCGTGTGCCAGTCCTCCAGAACTTGCCCAAAAGTCCATCGATGAGCTGACCGATGCTGATCTTCCATCCTGTGGCTCTGATCAAATCTCTGGATTGGTTTATAATGCCATCTTATGCTCACTGCTTTGCGTTCTCATCGGTTTGCTGCTGTGGTGTGTGCAGCTAGCAAGAAACTCTACCTTCATTCTGGGAATTGATGAGAGACACACTGGATTTGAGGCAGAATCTCTTCGATCACTCAAACCCAAGCACAGAATGAGGATGAGGTACAGCATTGGGTCAGGAACCGATGATATGGACAAGCCTTTACTCAACATGGACATTCTCCCTCAGATACTGGACGTCCTGCACAAGCAACACAACATTAAGATTAAAGTACCATGAAAAAACTTCACCGTTTAACATTTTTTTAAACTTGTGTATAGTGTATTATTCCGTTTGCGCATTTATTTGACATGTAAAACATGGACTGACATTTTTGTAAAGTCATTTGTTTACATTAAAGACATTGTTCAAAAACCATAGACAAGATTTACTCAACGTTTTATGAGTTTCTTTCTTCTGTTAAAGACAAAAAAGGTATTTTGAAGAAAGCTGCTTAAAACCTGTAACCATTGACTTCCATAGTAGGAAAAATGAAAATTATGCACTGTAAAAACAATTCTTGCTGGCTTAATTTTTTTTAGTTGAACTAAATTAACTTTTCTGTTCATCTTAACTTACATCAATCAAACTGACTAAAAATATTAAGTTAAACCTTGTATAATTAAAAAAAAAAATGTTGAAACCTGATTAACATGTTAAAATAAGTTAAAGCAACATAAAAATATTTGTTGTCTTGACTTTTTGTCATTTCCCAGTGGTTACTGGTTTCCAACGTTCTTCAAAATATCTTCTTTTGTAAGGAAGGAAGTTTAAAACAAGTGAATGGTGAGTAAATGATGACAGAATTTACATTTTGGGGTGAACTGTCCCTTTAAAATGCTAAGTGAATTTTATTTAGTGTACTGTGGTGAAAAAATAAATATATAAATAAAAACAAAACAGTATATATATACACACACCATCTTGCATTAGCATCTTTTGTGCAAGTTTTTCTAAACAATAAAACAAAACTACAAAATAAAATGAAATAAACTATTTCAAACAAATTCAAAACAAAATACTTCAAAAATAGTCACTTTAAGTGTTTCATATAGGTCAAGTTTCATTATAGCTAAAGTACTTGAATTAATCTGGTGTGGTAATTCTATAGTGATACTATGGTAATACAACAACTATAACAATATAAATAAATGACCCAAAATACTGTAAAATTTTTTCCAGGCTCATTCTGATTACGTACCCCTATATACATTTCTGGAGAGAGCAAAATACGTCCCAGGAGCTACGTTTTTTTGCAGTTTTTGAGAATCCACCAGAGGCCGCTGTGTATGCTTTTTAAGATCTCAAATTTTTCCCGAGAGTGCCATTCGTGCCTGCTGTTCTCACGTAAATCCACCAGAGGCCGCTGTCGACTGACTGACTGACTGACTGACCGATCGACTGACCCACCCTCCCCTTCCCTACACCTAACCAATAGAGTTTTAAAAAGCACCGATTGACCCGCCCACCCACTTCCCTAAACCCCACCGTAGTGTTTAAAAAAGCAATCCAAAAAAAGACATGTCGAGCTACCAGGACAAACTGGTAACAGCGGAAAAGCCGCCCATAAGGAGGTAAGCGGTCAGCTGATAAGTGCGAAAAAGAACGGCGTCATACCGCCCTGTAGCGTTCGTTTTAAAAATGAAATGCAGCCATACGTAGCTCTGGCTACATAATTCGCGATCTCCAGAAATGTATATAGGGCTACGTTTTCAGAATGAGCCTATGTTGTTTTTTTTGAAAAGAGTGTATTGTTGAATTTAAAAAAAAAATTATAAACAATTTTTTTTTAAATATGTGTCAAAATATTTGTCACCAAACATCATTCTGCTAGCTGAAACAGAAAAAGTTATGGCCAAATTAAGACACAAAAAATCACCCCAGAGTGGTTGAAAACATCCCCAACAGTACATAAGGGTTAACAAATCACCATTAAATCAATGTTTTCTCTTTGGGGAGGAGGAAGGAATATTCATTCATTCATCCATTCCTTTTCTTTTCGGCTTAGTCCCTTTATTAATCTGGGGTTGCCACAGCGGAATGAACCACCAACTTATCCAGCATATGTTTTACGCAGCGGATGCCCTTCCAGCTGCAACCCATCACTGGGAAACATCCATACACACTCATTCACACACATACACTACGGACAATTTAGCTTACCCAATTCACCTATACCACATGTTTTTGGACTTGTGGGGGAAACCGGAGCACCCGGAGGAAACCCACGCGAACACGGGGAGAACATGCAAACTCCACACAGAAACGCCAACTGACCCAGCCGAGGCTCGAACCAGGGACCTTCTTGCTGTGAGGCGAACGTGCTACCCACTGCGCCACCGTGCAGCCGGAGGAAGGAATAGAGCTAATAATAATAATTAGAGCTAATAATAACACTATATAAATAGTAAATTAAAAGTGTATGTAAAGTTCACAAAAGCTTACAAGAATACTCACAGTATAAAAACTACAAAAATTAATGGTTTACTGAAACTATACATCAACGTGTTCTTTGATTACCACACGTGTGTAGGCTAATCAAAGTTTACAGCTGGTAAACTTAAAAGTATTCGGTAACATTTTATTTTAAGTCACACTTCACACTGTTAACTGCTGGCTTATTACTTGCCTATTATCAAGATATCAGCTGTGTATTAGTAGTTATAAAGTATGATCTTATTGTACATTTCTAATTCTATTCAATACCTAAACATTGACAATCAGGGGGTCAACTTTTTTGGCCACGTTAGTTTGTGTAATACATGCTTCTAATTTATTAATAATACATATTTAAGTGTTCAGTGTTTTGAGGGAAATTTTGTGTATTCTGACATACCTCTGGTTAGCTATTTCAGAGGTTACTGCAGGTCAAACTACACAAACTGTGCCAAAAGGAAGCCCTATCTTAACAGTGTCCAGAAGCACCATCAACTTCTCTCGATTTGAAGACAACTGGGATGAATCATTAAACAGTGAAAACGTGTACTGTGGTCAGATGAATCAGTATTTTGGGGGAGAAATGGATGCTGTGTGCTCCGGACTAAAGAAGAAAAGGATCATCCAGACTATTACCAGCAACAAGTCCAAAAACCAGGGGTCTGTCATGGTATGGGGTTGTGTAGCTTTCCAACGCGTAAACATCCGGAAAGCTACGGGCCCAGATGGCATTCCTGGACGTGTACTTAAAGCATGCGCACACCAGCTAGCGGGGGTTTTCACGGACATCTTTAACCTCTCGCTCTCTCAGTCTGTGGTTCCCACATGCTTTAAGACAGCTACTATTGTGCCCATACCGAAATCAGCTAAAACCACATGCTTGAATGACTGGCGTCCGATTGCTCTGACATCCATCTTCAGCAAGTGCTTTGAGAAGCTGATTAAAAAGCACATCTGCTCTGTACTGCCTGCTCACACTGACCCTCTGCAATTTGCATACAGGAATAACCGCTCCACTGATGATGCAATTGCTTTCACCCTGCACACTGCTCTGTCTCACCTGGAAAACAAAAACACATATGTGAGAATGCTGTTTGTGGACTACAGCTCAGCATTCAACACCATAGTGCCTGCCAAGCTGGTGGTGAAGCTCCAGGATCTGGGTCTACATGGCTCGCTGTGCAACTGGATCCTGGACTTCCTGTCAGGCAGACGCCAGGTGGTCAGAATGAACAACATTACTTCGTCTACACTGATCCTCAACACTGGTGCTCCACAGGGCTGTGTTCTCAGCCCACTCCTGTACTCCCTGTACACACATGACTGTACAGCCAAACACAGCTCCAACGTCATCGTTAAATTTGCTGACGACACAACGGTGGTGGGCCTAATCACAGATAATGATGAGACGGCCTACAGAGAGGAGGTGCACACTCTGACGCAGTGGTGTGAGGAAAACCACCTCTCACTCAACATCAGCAAAACCTAGGAGCTGGTGGTGGATTTCAGGAGAGAGAAGAGAGAACACACTCCCATCACCATCAACGGGACACCAGTGGAGAGAGTCAGCACTTTCAAGTTTCTTGGAGTACACATCGCTGAGGATTTGACATGGACTGCTCACACAGACGCAGTGCTGAGGAAGGCACAACAACGCCTCTTCTTCCTCTGGCGTCTCAGGAGGTTTGGAATGAGCCCCCACATCCTCCGCTCGTTCTACACCTGCACTGTGGAGAGCATCCTGTCTGGCTGTATCACCACCTGGTATGGAAATAGCACCAGCAGCAATCGCAAAGGCCTACATAGGATTGTGCGAACTGCTGGACGCGTAGTAGGAGGTGAGCTTCCCTCCCTCCAGGACATCTACACCAGGCGGTGCATGAGGAAAGCCAAGAGAATTATCAGTGACTCCAGCCACCCAAGCCATAGACTTTTCTCTCTGCTACCCTCAGGCAGACGGTTCCGCAGCATCCGGACACGCACCAGCCGACTGAAGGAAAGCTTCTTCCCTCAGACTATCAGGCTGATGAACACTTAACACACCCCACACAGACTCTTCCATACCCCTCACTGCACACCATCAATATGTAGCATGCACTGCACTTTAACCAATCCATACTTGAGATAATACTGCCTACAACTATGTGGACACCTATTCATTGTACATATCGCTGTCAACTTTACATTGTCGTTGTACTTGCACTGTCTGTAATTTGCACTGTCTGTATTTTGCACTGTCGTTGTATTTGCACTGTCTGTATTTTGCACTGTCTGCATTTTGCACTGTCTTTGTATTTTATCTGTATTTTGTACTGTCTGGAGCCAGCACCTAAGCCTTTCCCTCATCATAGCACACGTGCTGCTGATGATGTGACAATAAAAGTGATTTGATTTGATTTGTAAGTGGTAACTTGCACTTGTGTGATTGCACCATTAATGCTGAAAAGTACATAGAGATTTTAGAGCACAATATGCTGGCTTCAAGAAGATATCTTTTCCAGGGACGCCCATGCATATTTCAACAAGACAATGCAAAACCACATTCTGCACACATTACAAAGTCCTGACTGCAGAGGAAGAGGCTACAGGTACTTGTCTGGCCTGTCTGCAGTCCCGACCTGTCTCCAATAGAGAACGTGTGGTGCATTTTGAAGTGCAAAATGCGACAACAAAGACCCCGTACTGTTGCCCACTTGAAAACTTGTTTGCAGGAAGAATGGGACAAAATTACACCTGAAACACTTCATCACTTGGTGTCTTCAGTGCCTAAAGGTCTTTTAAATGTTGTGAAAAGGAATGGCAACATTACAAAGTGGTTAATGCTTTACTGTTCCAACTTTTTTTTTTAATGCGTTGCAAGAACCAAAATATAAATACAAAAATTAAATAAAACAAAAATCATGAGGAACACATTAAATACTGTTTGATGTATTGTCTGCAATGAAATACAAGTCAAAGTAAATTTAGAAATCACTACTTTCTTTTTTATTTGCGTTTTCCATACTGCCCCAACCTTTTCTGATTTGGGGTTGTAGCTTGTAAGTGTATATACTGGATTAACTCTTGAATATCACCTTCTTGAACAGTCAGTGTAGATAGTGTGTACTGTTAACCATGATCTGTACTGAATTTGCTGTGTAGGTAATTTATCAAGAGCTATTGCTGGCTGGCTAAAGTAATGGAAGGTTTAAATAATCTATTTTTTTCCATGACTACTCAGTAATTCCTCAAGTATGACAGGTGCCAATGTGGGATTGGCAGTTTTGTCATTTTACTGACGTGTCAAACATGAGGAAATGAAACTTTGTGACACTTTTTTTCACCTGTGATCAACAACAGAGTTTGTGAAGTTTATTTGGCCATTCATGAGTTAAACTGATAGCCTAGTGTTAAGCCGTAGCCACACTAGAGATAAAAGAAGATGATTAGACATTGATAAAGCAAGCAATGCTCCTTATTTGAAATTTCTGTACAGAGAGGTCATGTTTTGATCTTCTATTGGTCTCACGCAATCACATGATGCAATTTCGCAGGTCAGAGTTCACCAAGCTTGAACTTTGGAATGCAACGACATGCAAAACTTGTCACCCGAGCTTGCATTTCCGGTCTGCAGCATTCACATGCGTATGAATGGTAGTCAATGGGGTGAAAAGTGCAGTGGCTTTATACACAATAGATCTTAATGGCATTACATTAATTATTGAATATTATAATCCATAAAAAAGTTATGTGTAATAAATAGAAATGACAGAGAAAAAAGTATTGAACACACTAACTGAGATTTTAATACTTGGTATAAAAGCCTTTGTTTCCAATAACTGCTTCATGATGCTTCCTGTATGAACAAACTTATCGTTCACAGTGCGCAGGTGGGATTTTGGTCCGTTCTTCTAACAAGACTGTCTTCAAATCTTGAATGTTCTGCTGGGCCCTCTTGTCAATCTTGATCTTCAGTTCCTTCCATAAATTCTCTATTGGTTTTAAGTCTGGCAGTTGACTGGGTCATTGCAACAACTTTATTTTCTTCTTCTGGAACCAATTTGAGTCTACTTTGCAGTTTGTTTTGGATCATTGTCCTGCTGGCATGTCCATCCATGTCTCATCTTCTTCATCCTGGCGGATAGTAACAGATTCACCTCAGAAATTTCCTGGTACATGGCTCCATTCATCTTCCCTTCAATAACATGGATTCTGCCAGTACCATAAATAGAAAAATAGTCTCATACCATAATGCTTCCAACTTCACACTTCACTGTTGGTATGGTATTTTTGGGTCATACGCAGAGCCATTTCTCCTCCAAACATATAGCATTTGTCTCATCTGACCAGACTACATTATACCAGTAATTCACATGTTGTCCAGTGTTTTGTAGCAAACATCAAAC
The DNA here is from genome assembly GCA_903798115.1 of Danio jaintianensis. NCBI lineage: Eukaryota > Metazoa > Chordata > Actinopteri > Cypriniformes > Danionidae > Danio > Danio jaintianensis. The sequence goes on along the minus strand of CAIGQV010019158.1, from coordinate 269,010 downwards.
GAGATTCAACATGCCTTTTCTTCAAAAATGGAGCCTTCTGAGGTGAGCGTGCAAATAGGCCGTGGCGGTGGAGTGCATTGCCTATAGGTTTCTCTGTGTACCGGCTGCTTCCAAGTTTTCTTATTAACCATTGATCAGAAATCTTACAAGGAGCTCCTTTGCATGGCAGGTTGGTGGTCAATTTTGTTTCTTCCCACTTGCGTATAATGGACCCAATGGTGCTTACAGGAACATTTAGGAATTGTGAATTCCATCTGTAACCAGTACCATTTTTATGCAGCACAACAATCTTGTTGTGAAGGTTTGGGACGGATCTTTGCCTCTACCCATCATGAGATGTTTGTGTTTACTTGGATTCAGTGGTGGAAAAGGCTTTTTCTAACTGATCAACCTGCAATAACCTGGCTGATTCTAATTTGCACAAATGAGGTTGAACTAATTAGTGAAATCAAGCTGTAGTCAGTTGGCATTTCTGTGTGGAGTTTGCATGTTCTTCCCGTGTTTCCTCCGGGTGCTCCGGTTTCCCCCACAAGTCAAAAGACATGCGCTATAGGTGAATTGAGTAAGCTAAATTGTCCGTAGTGTATGTGTGTGAATGAGAGTGTATGGGTGTTTCCCAGTGATGGGTTGCAGCTGGAAGGGCATCCACTGCATAAAACATATGCTGGATAAGTTGGCGGTTCATTCCGCTGTGGCGACCCCAGATTAATAAAGGGACTAATGAAAATGAATGAATGAATGAATGTAATTTTATGTGAATTCAAGTGTATTTAATAAAAAATGTGTTTAAGTGTCAAATACTTATTTCCCCCACTGTATGCATGTATATAATTTAGTGTATAATTGTGTTTTGATATTTTCTTTTTTTGGTGAACTGAACTAGCGTGTGGTTTTTACTTGTGTATGTGTATATATACCTATATTATTTATATTGTATTTACAGAGTTGATTTTTTTCAGTCTGACCTAAGATGAACCAAATACATTCATTCATTTTCTTTTCGTCTTAGTCCCTTTATTAATCAGGGGTCACCAAAGTGGAATGAACCGCCAACTTATCCAGCATGTTTTACGCAGCGGATGCTCTTCCAGCTGCAACCTATCACTGGGAAACACCCATACACTCTCATTCACACACATACACTATGGACAATTTAACTTAAAAAGTGGGGGAAAGCACCCGGAGGAAACCCACGCAAACACAGGGAGAACACGCAAACTCCACACAGAAATGCCAACTGACCCAGCCGAGGCTCGAACCAGCAACCTTTTTGCTGTGAGGCGACAGTCCTACCCACTGTGCCACCGCGCTGCCCATGAACCAAATAAATCAACAAAAAACATATATATAATAAAGTAATGGTTTATGTCTTTTGTTTTTGCCACAAAATTCAATTCAAATCAGTTCAATTCAAATCTCTATTTCTATAGGACTTTTTACAATGTAGATTGTGTCAAAGCAGCTGAACATGGATGAAGAACAAAGAATAAATGGCATAATATATCAAATTGGGGGAAATTCCAGCAAATCAGGCAGGCAGAATGCTGGTGTAGTTCTAGTTAAAATAACATTCATTTCAATTTAGTTTAAATGTCACTGATGCAGTTCATTTCTGTCTGAGCAGAACCTGATTTTTACCAAGTGCAACACGTTTCTGGATCAAAATCTTTGATGATCCAGGAAAAACATTGCACTCAACCAATCAGATGTGAGAAACAAGTTTTAGAGTTTATACATAATTTGTAAATTCTTACAATCTGGGTCTTCAACATAGTTGTCACCTATGATTTCCTTCTAAATTTGGGCAGGGTACGGCTTATGGGTAGGTATTAGGTTTGTGACTAAATTTCCTGACCGGGTTGATTTTCCAGGATCAACAAAAATATGTTTACAGAGGAACACAGCAATCTCCAAAATCCAGGACTTGTCAGCAATGAAGACAAAGCAAAGTGAGGCAAGAAACAATTACAACTGTCAAGGGGTCTGTGTTTGAGCTGTTGTGGTAATCTCAATCAATACATTTTCCAAAAAGTGGATTAACCTTGCAAATGGCATCTCTGGAACTGTCAATGTGCAATGGACACTGGTGGTGTGGAGTAGGCCTAAGGGTCGTTATCTACAAACACACCCCTCAACACACACATGCAAATTCACCTCATTGAAGACACCCATAGCAATGTATTATCATTTTATCTTGTTCCCACAGGCCTGTGTGCTCATTTGCAACAGTTTGTCTTGTTGTCGAGCAGAATAACAGGATTTTTTGTGATCACTCTCACCTTTCATCCATTCTCACCAGTTTCATCCATTCTAAGCAAAGGTGTGTCAGAGACCAGTCCTGCCATTCCTCTTTCTGTTCTGAGGTGTTTTGTTAAATCGCATCGGCTTTGTTCTCATATTTAACAGTTCGAATCTGCACTGTAATAAAGTGTTGGGGAAAGTTACTTTTAAAAGTAATGCATTAGAATATTGAGTTACTCCCCAAAAAAGTAACTTGTTGTGTTACTTTGTTACTATTTATGTTAAGTAATGCTTTACGTTACTTTTGCGTTACTTTTCCTTACCTTTGCTGAGGCTTAATCTCTTTCAGAACTTGCAGATTTTTTATTATTAATATAATTTTTTAATAGAGAAGCTCTGCAATTAACACACTCTATAACCTTCATTTACCATAAATAAAAAACTATAATGAAGTTAAAAACATTATAATTTAGGATGTTATCTTATGAGAACTTCCTGACCCCAGAGCTATACATGCAGTATATACAAATTAATGAAAGTTTAAAGCAATGCGTTTGCTACTTTTTTTTTCTTATTAGTGAAGTAAAATCACTGTCCATTCAGACAATCCAGTTTTCCTTTTTTTTTTTCATGCATTCAAAATAATGAGAATATGTCTGTCGTAATGAAATGTAAGGCTCTGCCATCTTGGTTTCTATCTGGTCACAACAACCTGGAGCTGAACACACTCAAAACAGTGGAGATGATA
>CAIGQV010019158.1:237069-265621 GCA_903798115.1 Danio jaintianensis | reverse complement strand
GATGATAGTAATTATGAAACAAACATCACTACTTGCTATACACTTTTCATACCCATTAACAACATATTTTACATGCCAATTTGCACATAACAGCTGCCATATAACGTTGTATATAGTAATATACCTGTACATACACTTGTCAAGTTGTTTATTTGCATTCACTATTTACTTTTATTTTTAAAATATATTTATTATCTGTTTTTGTCCTGTCTCTGTAATTCTGTTGCACTGTAGAAGCTGTCACGAAAACAAATTCCTCATATGTGTGAACATACCTGGCAATAAAGCTTTCTGATTCTGATTCCTGCATTCTGTGTGTGATTCAATGTGACTATGTTCATTTTAATTCAGCAATTTATTTTTTAAAAGCTAATTACTTGAAATAAAAAGTAACTCGCATTACTTAAAAAAATAAAGTAATAATATTTGAGTTACTTTTTAAAAAATGTAATGCGTTACTTTACTCGTTACTTAGAAAAGTAATATTATTACATAACTCACGTTAGTTGTAATACGCATTGCCCTCAACACTTGTAATAAATATTCGTTAATTATAAGTTTCCATATTTTGTTTTTTCCGTTCACTCACAGTTGTGAATTGTATTACGGGACATGAATCTTTGCTCTGTCAACTTCTGATGTTGAAAATTCAACTCTAAAGTTTAACAAAGTGACTTTTATTGACATTTAATTGTTTGAAATATTATTAAAAATAATATAGAGAGAAATAAGTCTGCAAAATAAGAGAAAATTTACTGGCAGTTTATTACAAATTTTTGTAGCATAATATACAACACCAACCCAGACAATATACCATTTTAAATTGTTATTAATGTTAATAAAAGTCACTTTTTCCAACTTTTCAAAGTTAAAAGTTGTTGGAAGAAAGATCAAGGTCCCATAACGCAATTCAAAAGCATAAATAAACGAGGAAATATAAAAACTAGATTCACAAATAACATAGTAGCCTGTTACACAATTAACTGCTTATTTACAGATTTTTGCGTGCTTTGTGTTATTTCTTCCCTATTATAAGGCTACTTCTGTTATGATTAACGTCAAACAATGGCAAAACGTTCTAATCAGATTTTTTTTTATTTATTATTAAACATTTTTTAATAAATTGTTTCATTCTTTGCCATTATAATTTTTGGTTTGCTTTACAAATAAGACAAAAATCACACATTTGAAGTACATTTCTGATTTATATTTTGGTGTTGTTCAGAGGTATGTTGCACCACCACTTGTACTTTACATTAGCTATGAAATTAATTTAATTCTTATCATGATCACTGATTTGTCTGAGCTTTGCTGTTGTGTGAACATACCATATGAAGGGTTTATACTCAAACCTATGTTCTTGGTAGTCCAGTTTTTAATTTAAAGACATTTTATCATTACCTAACTACTAAAATTGAGTAATAAACTAAAAATATATATATAGTCAACATTTGAAGTGGGAAAATTTTTTTTTCTTAGATCAGAATAGGTGATTTAATGAAAAGGTTTGATTTACTTTAAATGTTGACTACATTTTAACTACATAAAATCTAAAAGTTGATTTTTTAAATTTAACATTATTTTCTTCAGCAACTTAATTATAAACCATCCAACTTCATTCATTCATTAAAAAAAAAGTTTTTTGTTTAACTTAAAACTTAAATTCTTTTTTTAAATCTCATGTTTTTCTAAAGCAATGAATCAAGGACTCAATCAATCATGAATGCAGGCAGACTCCCCATCCTCCTCCAGCTTTATTGACAGTTTAAAATTACATATATGTTCTAGGACTTAAGTTGCAATTTTCTTTCGACTTAAAAACTGAGTACAAGCAATGATATTCTTACAGTAGTCCAAGTGATATTGTACAAAAATATCTGATTTCTGTGAAAACATTCTTTTTTCGCAAACTGTTTCTAATTTCACGTCCTCTTTTTTTTTTTCTGGATAACTTAAGGAAGAAAAGACTAAAATTTACTCTGGAACATCCGTTAACAAGCATTGTTTGCTGAATCTGCAAACATGACCTTTTTTTTTTTTTTTAGAAAAAAGGTGAAAGGCAATAAACTAAACAAAAAAAAACAAACAAGGAAAATCAATACGTATTATTTCAGTTATTCAACTTAATCCCAAATATCAATATAATATTTCCACAGACACGCTCTTTGCTGTGAACTGCTAGTGGGGACCTGATCTTAATGGACTTCCTGCGATGAAAATGGTTTTTGTCTGTCCTCTTAAGCCAGCTTACATATTTCTCCATAGAACCACAAACACAAAAAAAAGAATAAAAGAAAACACCAGAATTTATCCTTCACCCGACTTTTCTCTTACATTTGGTCTGAGGTTCACTTCTGTGATCCCAGACATCCTATGTGGCTCTTGATGTCCCAGTATTGGATCTTTTCACCAGCGGCATTGAAAGGGGTGCTTTAACAAAGCGTCTTACATTACACCTCTACCTAAAAAAAAAAAATTTTTTGTAAACGCAATAAGATTTTTTTTTTTCCACCCCTTTTACTTTATAACAAAGGAAAAACAAACTCATATCTGCTCACTGGCCCGGGAAAGGCCTCTGTTTGCCAGCCTTTGGCCAATGAAGAGGATTCAGAGAAGAGAAACAACCATCAATCAGGAAAGGAGGGAGCGACAGAGGAAAACAAGCTACGCAGACGCTTCGATGCTGCAGTCTCTCGCCAGATGACCAGTCTTGCCGCAGTTGTAGCAGTTCACCTCAGTGGCCTTGCTGCACTGCACTGCCACGTGACCGATCTCACCACACCTGCAGATCAACATGCAGTTTTTAAATCACTGTTTACCAACATTCATGTCACTCCAAATATGCTGAATGGACCCTTTTCACATTTTACGGGTTTCTCAGCGGCAGAAGTCATCATAGTTGGACAAACTTAGGGCTGGACTATATGGCCTTTAAAAAAAAATGATTTTCTTCACCAAAAAAATTATAATAATAAGTTAAATAGATTTTTGATTTAAATCGATTCCCTCCATCCCCCCACAAAAAAAGGCAATGGTAGGTTATTACCATATATAATTAGCTTAAGCACATCCTAAATATATAATTATACAATATAAAAAATGCTAAAGAAAAAGAACTTTCCCTTGAAAGAACCTTGGTAGCTGTCATTTAAAGATCAAATTCAACAAGATCCATTTTACAAATGCATACAAAGCTTTTATATAAACAATAATATCAATTAAACTCAATGATTGCTAAAAAGGGGATATTTTCAAGGCGATTTATTTTTCAATTATTTTGTACTGTTTATTTTAACAAACAAACATTGATTTTGCAGCATATCTGTTCATATAAATTGCTCACGCTAGGCTAGTGGGTTCCATTTTATTGCTTTTATTTGCGTCGGGCCACTGTATCTGGTAGACTGCTGCACTGAGCGAGTTTTGTTAGTGTTGATATTGATGGTGCCTAGTAATGAATGGCTTTACGGCTGAGTCGCGTAATTTATCCGACACCAGCAACGTTGAATTCCAACATTAGATCGGTAACAGCTCCTTTCATATGAGGATCATCTCCATTAATTGTCTTATCCATCACTTCTCTTGGTGAATGCGTAAGGTTAGAAAGCCCTTAATTATGCAGTTTTTTGGCAGGTGTGTTCATTTTCATTTCGTAGAGTGCAACATTTCACAGAGATCTTCCCTATCATGTTGTGAGTTTCTATGGCAAATGCGTGGGGAACTACGGGAGCCCAGAGGGGAGTCGCAGTCGCATGTGTTAGAGAATTTTGATTTTTCCAATTTTCATTCAAACAAATTGATATAAATTACATATTCGAGCTAATTGATAAACTCTACTTATTTTAGAGCACAGTCAATGGGAGAGTACAACAAATAGTTTTGCATTCCTATTTCCTAAAAATAAAAATAGCCAGCTAGACAACAGAACATTTACTGTTCCACCCATAGACAGGGTAATATAATATAGTACATATAGCTTTACAAATGTACAAAAGGTTATTTTTAATCTAAATATTAAAGTATTTAAATGTATGTATATATTTATTTAACATATCTATTTATTTTATATTTAAATTAGTTAAACGTGTCCTAAGTCTTGTGAAAAGAGTCCATTGTTTTTAAGTGGAAAATCTTTTTTAAAGATTATATTGTTCTTAGAAAACAAAAAAAAACAATTACAGCCTATAAGCAAACATGCTGGTAATATTGCATTGATGTTGAAATCTGCACCTTTTTTGTGACATGAAAATTTAAGTACATAAATGTAATTTTCACGTGTAAAAAAAGGTTTGATGGGAAAAATGTGGCTTACCTGTAACACTTCACCTTGTCACATAATTTCTGGATGTGCCCGAAGCCCCCGCAGGAGTAGCACTTCTGCTCGTTGGCATGGTCACAGTCGCGTGCCACATGACCGGCTTTACCGCAGTTATAACAACACTGCTCTCGCTCCTTTTTGGGTTCTTTACAGTCTCTGGAAATATGACCACTCCTGTGGCAGTTGTAGCATGCTGTGTCAAACAAACAAATATATATAAAAAAAGGTTTAATACAGCAGAGTACAACACATTTTAAAGTTATCATTAATCAAAAAAAGTACATCTTACCATCCTCAGTCTGTTCGCAATCTCTGGCGATGTGTCCCTGCTCGCCACACCGGTAACAGAACAGATCTGCTGAGAGAGAAAAATAGATAGAGAGACAGCTGTAGTTAGCACGTCTTCGACACAGATGCAGTCTATTTAAATAACTCTTCCTAGCCTACCCTTTCCTCGTCCTCGGCCCCTGCCGCGACCACGACCAGCATTAGGGCAGTTCTTGATCCAGTGTCCAGAACGGCCACATCCAAAGCACTCACTGGTACTCATGTCCATTCTGCGGAGACCAAGCCACAATCTCTCATTTCAATAATGCTAACCGCTGAGTGCTAATTATTAGCATGAATGGTAACCTACAGAATTATTATTTTTTTTTTTTTTTACAATTTTAAGTGGATTGAACATAAAACAATTAAGTTGTGCAAAAAACCCCTCAAAAATGGTGTCGTTTCAGCTCATTTTAAATTAGTTTGAACAAACAGCAAACGTTTCATTTTTGAGTGCATGACTGTTGTAATTTCTTTATTCGTACTCAATTTTTTTTTACAAGGAAAAGATTACACTATCTAAAAATCTGGGAAAACTCACATTAGACACCGAAAAAAACCTGTCTTATCAGTAAATAACGTTAGTATCACAGCAGTTAAACTTTATACTGTGCATTTATGACATTCGGTTTATGTAATAAAGTTGGCAAATTATTTCAACAATGTTTTTTTTTAAAAATTCAAATAAAGGAAAAACAAAAATCAAGAACTTTCCACACTCAACAGGATCTACTGTAAATGGGAAGATTGGTGGCACATGGCACATGTGTCCTAGCACCACGGCTACTGCTAAAGACTGACAAATCTAAAAGAACTAACAAAGTTACCACTGAAAACACCAGTAAATGCTCCAAAACTAATATATATATATATATATATATATATATATATATATATATATATATATATATAGCATTTAAGCACACGATTTACTACGAGATAAACATCCATAAATCGGATTTAACTCATATACTCATCATAGCGTCGCGTTTCAGGCAATGGAAGCACAAAAATAAGAGCAACAACTCTCGTTAGTGATATACTAGCACAACATGAAAGTTAGATCAGAAAGATTGATGTAATTTTACGTTTTTGTAGATGTATGAGGAAATCCACATGCAAACGCTCCAGTCCTCAAACCTCAACACTGGGCCTTTTCTTGCACGGTCTACGCTAAAATATCACAAATACGTCTTATTCTATCACTAGTCTGCCATGGTGTGCGTTTTTATAAGTTGCTGTGGGTTTTACATTCGGAATGCATTTGCGCACGTGCACTTATATGAGACTTTCCCGCGCAGGCATGAGCTGCTGCAGGCCTCAGCTAGCTGAACGCGTGCGATTAAACACACTCACTGCGCGCACACACCCTGCAGTCAGCATAATCAACGAAGGTATTAAATAAGTAAATGGTCCTCGTGTTAATATTAACAACAAAAAAAGTGTAATTGGGAATTTATAGACAACAATATATGAACTCACCTATAGCTGAACACTAGCCTGTTAGCTGTGACTCACTGCTGTTTACTCCTCCCTTCGACACTGCGCATGAATCCGCTGAGCGACAGAAACAGTGGCCAATACGAAATCGCGATTTGGAACGGAGCAGCCAATGGGGATCGAATGCCTGGAGACACCCCTAGTTTCTGACCAATCACTGATCGAGAAGACACACACTGTCCTGCCCAAAGAAACATCACTGTTGAAAGTGCCCAGAATGGAATTTTTTAGCCTTCTCTTTACTCTGACGTGTTTTATAGCTTATTCTATTTCACAGATCACTTGCATTAAGGCGTTATTTTCCAAAAAAGTAGTTAATATCACACAGCATATCAGAGTTTAGTTATAAGGGGCACCTCTAATCATTTTAACCTGCGGTTTCGACGATTTCACCTCTTATTAAATTCGCTAACGTTGAGTTGCTGCTTCCTATTTCTATTTTTAGATGAAGCAATCCACAGCAGCAGATCTGGGATCAGTTTTTCTGGTCACCAAATCACATTTTAAAGGCATAGTTCATCCAAAATTGAAAATTCGGTCATCGTTTACTCCGTTTACTCACCTTTTTTGAACCTGTTTAAGTTTCTTTCTTCTGTTAACCAAAACAACTGAAAAAGGCTGAAAACCTGTAACCGTTGACTTTCATAGTGTTAGTTTTTTCTATATGAAAGTCAATGGTTACAGGTTTAAAGCTTTCTTCGAACTATCTTGTTTTATGTTCAACATGCAATGAAGAAACTCAAAAAGGTTTGGAACCAGTAAATAGTGAGTACATTTTCATTTTGGGGTGAACTATCCTTTTAAAACAATAACAGGAGACAACTCCCAGTTCATACTGCGAACTTGTCATAACAAAAAAAGATGGTTAGGTTTGATTTTAGCTGCCCATCATCCCTGTCCCTGTTCTGTGGAGCAGACAGTAAAAAGCAATGCCACACAGTGTAGCCTACTGTATGCATTGAAACATTCACTCAGAAAACCAACCATGAAAATCAATACCTTATAAGAGCCTAAGGGACCGTTTGAAACTGTTAGTCAAATTAAAATGGCTGTAAATATACACAAATAATAATAATAATCACTCAGATTCAAAGCAGTGTAGTACCTCCTTTTGACAAAAATTTTAATTGTCTTCCTTACACTACATTCACAATTTCATTTGCCACAGTCAAGATGTAGCCTATTTAAAAATCTGCATTCATTCAAGTATTCATTTTAATGATTTTACATTAAACTGTGCCTTTTTAGGTTAGCAGCATGAATACCCTAATTTTTTAATTATATTGCAAGAATAACTTATAATTAAGAATGTTTTGTAATTCATAAATGCATTTCGTTCCTCACTTCAGATTTTAGATTAAATTAATCAATTATTTAGTAGATGTCGAATGATTATTATGAGTATAATTTAAGTAATATAAAACTATGTTTAAACAACTGAAATTGTGCCGTGTGTGAGTGAGTGTGTGTGTGAGAGAGAGTGGTGGGGGGGGTGACGTCACCGTCGTTTCTTCAGGTTATGGCGGAGATGAACTCTTCAAACTTTCTGTGGTGAGTGTGTATGGCTGCTGAGGAGCATTATGAGATGTTGGTTCGTAACGGTCACTTTTGATTACTTTTCATCTAGTGACAGGAATTTTGTGGAATGTTTACAAAGTTTGCTATTTGATAGGTTTATGTAGAAAAGAAATAGGGCCGCGGATGTTATAGCCCGAGTAGCTGTTCGGCAGTTCCTTCGGCTCTTCATCCTAGTGTTACCAATGCATTTATAATAGCACGTAATGATTGCCTCGAAAATATTAATGTTATAGCTATTTTCCGTGCAGTTTACATCCTTTCCGATTACACACGTCGTGTGTTCCAGACTTCAGTTTGTTATGAAGCTCTTCTGCGCACTGCGAATAGACACAAACAGTTATCTGTGCTTAACCTACACTGAATGTATGCGCGATGAAACATCAAACGCGAATGAGAAAACGTGCTTTTATATAGTTGTAGTTTATTTAACAAGACAGAATACTCTACAGTCCCCTTTCTTATTTGCAAAATGTGTGTTTGTTTGGCAAAACCTACTTGTAATTTTGACAGCTGATGTGGTTTCACTGTAATTTTACCTGGAAACTAGTCAAAAGACGTGCTTTATATTGTTTACACCAAAAGTTTATGTAGTTGAGAAAAGTTGTCAGTACAGCCGTGTGAATACAACACTGTCCTCCAGGGCTCAACACTAATTGATGATGATGATGATGATTATATTATTATTATATTCAAGACCTATACATACATACAGTGCTCAGCATAAATGAGTACACCCCTCACAGATTCATTCATTCATTTTCTTTTCGGCTTAGTCTCTTTATTAATCTGGGGTCGCCACAGCGAAATGAACCACCAACTTATCCAGCATATGTTTTATGCAGCGGATGCCCTTCCAGCTGCAACCCATCACTGGGAAACACCCATACACTACAGCCTTCCCAATTCACTTATAGCGCATGTGTTTGGACTTGTGGGGGAAACCGGAGCACCCGGAGGAAACCCACGCGAACACGGGGAGAACATGCAAACTCCACACAGAAATGCCAACTGACCCAACCGAGGCTCGAACCAGCGACCTTCTTGCTGTGAGGCGATCGTGCTACCCACTGCGCCACCGCGACGCCCCCCTCACAGATCTCTTTTTTTAAATTAATATTTTCTGCAGGATGCTTTACAATAATATATTTGTGCATATACATTATATTGGTCAGTACTAGAACTATAACAAAAAAAAAAACTTAAGATCACAGGCCAAAAATTAGTACACTCAAATTAATATGTTTGTGAAAAATAAAATCCATATTTTTTTATAAATAGGACAAATCATGAGAAACATAAAAAAATATATTAAATTGAGTTGAAATCTACTCTACTGTTCATCTTAGTTTTAAAGCCGCATAAGGAACTGTTGCAAAAGTCGAAGATTAAACATTGTTTGGCTATTTTTTATTTGGTGTGCACACAGTTATAATAACACACAATAAAAACTGCCATCAAGTTTAAGTAATAGTTTATTGTTCAATCACTGCTAAAAAGTCAATGAATGATTAAACATTAAGTAAAAGATAACTTAATAAAGAACCCAGGCACTTGTAATATGACAATTAGCATTTTTGTAGCAAAAAAAATATGCCTTAAAATGTACAAAAACGTGCACATCCGCATAAGTCTCCATGTACATAATATCTAACCCAATACTCTCATAAGTCTCCATGTAAAATAAAGATTTTGGAACATTTCAGCATCAACAGACAGGTTCAGGTTTGTAATTATTATACAATATAATTTTTTTTAACCTTTGTTAAGTTAAATGCCAATAATTAATCTTCAAAACTAGCTGCAAAAGTTATAGATGCAATTAAAAACTAAACCACACTTGCTCAATAACTCGTCAGTTCAATAATTCACCATCAAACTTAATTTCAAGAGTGAGAACATCCCATACATCCTGAAAAGGGGAAATTATCAAACTAAGAGTCATCACATATGCTGATAATGACATATATCATAATATAGTACCATTTCTGAAAATTCAATCGATTGATAGTTTATATATATATACACCATATGTAAAGGTCTATTTCTTTATGTTTTAAAGTATATACTCAGAAATCTACTCATTCATATGTGATCACATACATTTCTCACTTTATTTAGAACTTCAGGGCAAATGTTTGATTAAAAGTGTAGAAATATAAAATAAATATTAATAAAGCATAAAGCACTTTTCAAAAACTAATGATTACAGGTCCAATCTAAAAAATATATTGCTATATAAAATGCTAAACATTTTACTTTCTAGAACTCTCTCACAATGCTGTTATTCATATTTATGTCTATGTCCCTGTAATGGCATATTATTATACAATATTGAGCGTAACACCACGAAACAAACGATAACATGCATAATATTAAACAATAGACTTTTTTCTTTTGTCCATATGCTATATATTGTCATAATGCATAGCCCTAGACTAAATTAGAACTAAAACTATTTATTTACTTATGTAAATCTGTGTAAATATATTTATTCAGTTTTTATATTCATTGAGTTATATATAAGTGTTTAGATAAATTACATACAATACAATTTGTAAAGTAATATTTTCTGTCTTTTAGTGGCTGCATTATGAAAGCTTCTGTATATAGCTTTGTTTACCAAACAAGTGGTTCTAATTGGATTTTGATAATTTTTTTTATTGTTATGTTATTTTATAATTTTTGTGTTACACCGTGTCCCAACTACACGCATCGTGACAAGATTCCAGTGACAAGCAATTTTGCTGTCTGCACCAAACGCGATGCAACACAACAGAAACATTTTACTATACACTGTTAACAATTTCCTGTAGAATCTACAGTAACTTACTTGTAGCAGTTTGCCAGTAACTTACTGAAATCAATTACAGCAAAAATAATGTATTTGCATTTACAGCACCATTTTTGCAGAATTGTATGTATATCTTTTCTGTAAAATATACAGTCATCCTCACAATGCAACTTTAAAATACAGTAATATAATGCATAACTGTCCTACAGTAAAATACAGTTCATATTACAGTTAAATACCAGTGTAGCCATTCAGAACCACAAAACAGTGCACTGCACTCCAAATGAAATGGTAAGGTTTAAAATCAATACATAATGAACCTCTTTAACATTATTAAAAGTACATAGGTAACTGAGTGACTGATGTTGTTTGTTGTTGAGTGACAATTGTGACTTTCATTTTCACACCGTTTGTTAGTTATTTTTATTTAAGACCTGAGGCGAACTGTCTGCTTCTGCTTTTAGTATTGCACTACATGTCATGTATGTGATATCCAAACTCACACTGGTAGCATTTAACACTGAATAAAGCACATAATCAGCAGCTCAGGTGATCTTCATTGTAGTTTATGTTGTTGTTGCAGAAATAGAAACTGTTTTTAAAATTAAAATTTTGAATGAGACAGTCACGGATCGTTTTTCCCGGGAGTCTTCCGTATTTTACACCCATCTCCCACCACCCTTTCGTTTTGTTATTTCTTCCAAGAAACTCCCATAATTTGTATGGCTCAATCTAGTTACGAAAAATCACGTTTTTTGTCCATGTTTGTCAAGATGCCAGATCTTGCATGAAGCTCATGACCTCACGCAATTGACAAATCTCGAAGCATTTTTTTTTACCTCAATCTGGCAACATACTTTACATTTTTGATGGACAAATACTTTCGAAGACAAATGTTGGCAAGTATTATAGCAATACATGTCTCACATTGGTAGCATTTAACCCTGAATAAAGCACATAATCAGCAGCTGAGGTGATGATCAATGTAGTTTATACTCAGTGTTGTGCAAGTTACTTAAGTAATTAATTGTTAATTACTAATTACATAATTAAAATTTTATTACATTTTTAATTACTGTGTTTAAAAAGTAACTCAGTAACTCAGCTTCATTAAATAAAAGTTATTTCATTACTTGACTCAACACTAGGGTTGCGTTTTAAAGCTGCGATTCATCAGCAGATTGCTCGTATGTCAGCTTATAGACAAACCAGCTGATCAACGTGATCAGCGCTGTTTAAGAACGTGCTCAGTAATGCTCAAATGTTAGCGGGAAATGGACGTTTTTAAAATTTCAGTATCGATTGGTACCGAATTCCAGTATCGTGCAACAGTACTTAACACTAAGAATTAAATTAATAAATGTACTACATACAGGCAGCATTTAAAAATATAAATTTGGTAAACAAAATTGGCCATAGTGTATAAGTGTGTGTTTATGTAAGAGTGTGTGGGTGTTTCCTAGTAATGGTTTGCGGCTGGAAGGGCATCCGCTGCTTAAAACATATTCTAAAATAGTTGGCGGTTCGCAGTGGCGACCTTAAATAAATAACAACGACGGCTTAAATCGAAGCCAAACAGGACGTTTTAGCTTTATTAAAAAATGTAACACTTTAAAGGTGCAGTAGGTGATTGTTTTCAGAAACATTTTTTGTTGTGCTGGTTGAGAGTCTCTTCACATTCCAATAGTAATGATTAAAGTAAATGATCTAAATGTATTTATATGTATTTTTATATTCTGGGTAAGGCATAAAACATAACAAATGTTCATCCAATTAAAAATTGATAGGTCCCATAATTCTGATAAGTAGCCCAAACTGTCTGTCAATAAATGTAGATTTGTACAACTGTGCACCTCTGTTCACGCAGATCTGCCGTTTACGCCGCGCGTTCATGTGCACATGAGAGTCACCGTGGTAAAAACAAATGCTGAATCAAAAATTTTTAAAATCCTGAATCAATATTGGAGTTACTTTTGCATGCTGGAGGAAGGATGACACCATGGCTGAAGTATTTCTTTTAGACAGGTAATGTTATGTTTTTAAAATATTTTAGTCACGCAAAGCTTATGTAGATTTTGTTGTGTTACAAATGAGTTATATGCACAGTGTTGTTAAGCCACTGAAATCTTCCTGGGAAAGATTGATGTGACTATTTTCAGTTTCATAAAGGACCTTTTACAACATCGATAATGTAGATTTTTTATTTAGTTTAACAACAAAACTTAAGTAAATAGTGCTATTACAAGTTTTGCTTGCTACACAACTGAAAACGTGCTAGATATAATACAGTTTTTCATTGGGAATTGTAGTACTATAAAGTAGTGTAAAGTTTTCTAACTGGCGAATGACATGATCTAGTGGATTGTCTACTGTCATCTTTAAGGTGCACACGTTCGTGTTTCAGGAGGCGTGGCTTTGGACGGCAGGGGAGGGACTGTGTTTCAAAGATATTATGCTAACCGGTTAGCATTTTGGCAGATCACCTACTGCACCTTTAAGACTAATAAACATTATATGTATCAAAACAGAATACATTTCAAAGCAATGAGACAATATTTCATACACTCAAAAAATTATTTTTGCTGCTTGTTCAAACAGATTGAAAAATGGATTCAAGTGGATTGAACATAAAGCAATTAAGTTAACCTAATCAATTTGTGTGAAGGAATTGTGTGGAACCCAGCAGTTTTTACAGTGTGCATACCATATATTGACATAAATATCTGACTCAATTCATTGTTTCTCAAGCATGTTCGATCAATAAATTACTCTGCTTCTCTTATTTGATTGATCCACAACTGTTGATTTTATGTACATTATTTAAACAAGTACATTATAAGTAACTGTAATTAAATGACCTGAAAATGAAAAGTAATCCCTTAATTACAGTAATCTAATTACAGTAACTGGTTACTTTGGTATCACTTACACTGTTTATGCTGTTGTTCACCTGCGCAAAAATAAAAAGCCTTTCTAAAATAGAAATTTCACATGGCACTGTTACAGATGGTTAGGACAAAAACTCTTTTAACATGGAAAATATATGTTTTATGGTGTGTTGCAGCTTTGCGTCGCATGTAGTTAGGACATAGTGTTAGGCTTTCAGCTCCTACACTCAATACCATTTCACATAAATTAGCAGATTTTTTGCAAAATTCGGCACAGAAATGACAAAAACCCAGCAGATTCTGTCAGGCCCTGCATAACATAAACGAATAGACCAGTTCTCAGAGAATCACAGTGTTTTGTTTCTGACTGCTGTTTCTCCAGACGTGTGTGCCAGAGGGTGTTGTAATGGAGCAGCTTCAGGGAGCATGGAGAAGCGTCACCAACGGTCTGCTAACCAAAGATTCAGTGTTTGAAAGTTCCTACGTGCCTCCTGTGATCAAATCTCCTGCACCATGCCAGAGCCGCTCTTCAGATGACTCCAAAACCAGTCGCACCATCCGCGTCTTTCTGCCCAACCAGCAGCGGACAGTTGTGAGGAGGCTTTTTAGATTTGTGTTCATGCTTGAGCTTTAGGGGGAAAAATAGTGTCTGTCATATTCAGCAGAATATTAGAAAAACTCTATGTTAAGATGATGTTCAGCTCGGGGTTTACACTGTGTGTTTACTGGTGCCGGTGTGCTAAATGTTTAAAGTAATAATACAAATTAAGGCTGCATGATATTGGGAAAAAAATCACATTACTATATTTAGTTTTTTCTGCAATATATATTAGGATAGGAAATATATTTCACCGGGTGGATTGAATATATCTGTTTGTGATGAATTCATTATTTCAAAATGGTTGGGGTGATTTTATAGGGAAGTGCATCTGCATAAATTATTATAAAGTAGTTAAAATTCAATTTAAACAAGATTTTTAGGGGGGGAAACATACAAATGAGAGAAAAAAAGTGCTTTATCTGCTACTTTTCTTGGTAAGTCTTATTGGCACAGTTAAATATTAAAGTAAATATTAAAGTTTGAGCGACGTAGTGGTGCGGTGGGTAGCGCTGTGTCCTCACAGCAAGAAGGTCGCTGGTTCAAGCCTCGGCTGGGTCTGTTTGCAGTTTGTGTGTAGTTTGCATGTTTAACCGTGTTGGCGTGGGTTTCCTCCAGGTGCTCCGGTTTCCCCCACAAGTCCAAAGACATGCTGTATAGGTGAATTGGGTAAGCTAAATTGTCCATAGTGTATGTGTGAATGAGAGTGTGTGGGTGTTTCCCAGTACTGGGTTGCAGCTGGAAGGGCATCCGCTGCGTAAAACATATGCTGGATAAGTTGGCGGTTCATTCTGCTGTGGTAACCCCTGATTAATAAAGGGACTAAGCCGAAAAGAAAATGAATGAATGAATATTAAAGATAAATATTACACAAATATAAAAAAATCTAATGTAAAATTACACTTGGCAGCCTTCACTGTTAGATACAAATGTTATTGTTACTTGTGCCTGACTGCTTTAAACTCATTTAATATGTTTAACAGAAAAATAAACAAATGCAAATTATAAACTTTATATCCACAGTGGTTAAACTATGCCCTTAAGCTCCTGGTCAAAAATATCCCATACTTGACATTGAAGATCCTGCGATGTGACTATTGCAGATGCGAACATTGTGATATCGATGCTGAAACGATATATTGTGCAGCCCTTGTACAAATGAAAGAAAGGACATAGAAGAGTTAAATACTAAAAACATTGGAGACAACCAACTAATTCAAAACAGAAAAGTAAGCCAACTTAATAAAAAATGAATGAACTCAAAAGTATACAGTCGAAGGCACAAATATGAGTCCTCCTGTGAAATTTGTATTATTTTTCAGATATTTCCAAAGTTCTTTTTAACAGAGCAAGGACAATTTCCACAGTATTTCCTATTTGATATTTTTATTTTGGAGAAAGTATCATTTCTGTTAATTTGGCTATAATAAAAGCAGTTTAAAATGTTTTTATGGTCAATATTATTAGCTCCCTTAAAAAATATATATTTTTGATTGGCTACAACTGCAGCATTTGGTGGTCAACATAGACATGATTACAGACAATAAAAACTGATGTAAAGGCTAATATTAAAGGGGTGGTCCACTACGATATTATATTTTAAACTTTAGTTCATGTGTAATGTAGCTATGTGAACATAAACAACATCTCTGAATGTAATATGCTCAAAGTTCAATGCAAAGGGAGACATTGGCTTTTACAGAGTTAGCTTAGCAAAGCCTACAGCGAACGAAGTTTGGGGACTACAAAAAAATACATCTGGGCTAGTGAGATCACAAGCGCTTCAGGTTACGCGCATACACCCCGCACAGCAAAGGGGCATGGCCAGAGGCGCTGTAATGCTGTAATGTAGCAGAGACAGCTAAAATGTCGTCCAAATGCTGCTATTCCCACAGAGCTTGTTCTGTTTCTGTATTTGGGTTTCCAAAGGACACGACACAAAGAGAGAAGTGCTTACAATTTAATTTTAATTATGTTCCAGAGAATTATAAAAAATATATAGCTAGCATTTGACAAAGGAGAGCATCCAGAATCTCTCCCAGTTCAGTGCTGGATTCGGCTAAAAACTCCTCCAACTGACGAAGCTGTGGATTGTGAACCACAACCTGTAAGTATTTGTATTTGTTAAAATTGAGCTATTACATGCACAGTTTCTAGCATTAATGGTATGTTGTAGCGAGGACGTAAACAAGGATGTAAACAACGGAAAATGCTGTTTGGCACTGTTAACAATTTAGCTACAAATTCATATTTATCAGTCAAACCGCGGTAAACACCCAAAGTCTTCACCAGTGTGTGCAGTGTCACTGTATGCGGTCGTTTTCCATGCATTCTACATCTCAAATAATGAACTCGCAAAAGATATGTGACCGTTTCATATTACTTACACATGCTTATAATATATGTGAAAGACACTTGTCAGATTTTACTTTAGAGAGCAGGCGTGAGGTTCATCTGCGTCTTCATTTTCTGTCTGATTCAGGCACAAACTGATACGGCTAACAGCTACTCTGACTGACAGTATTTACAGAGCAGAGGCAAAGCGCGTGTTTGAAGGCGCGTGACGCGTTTCCTGGTGACGTGGAGCCAATCCGCGAATCACAACACATTAAGTTAGCTGACCAATCAGAGCCTCTTGAGAGCGGGCCTTTCAGAGGAACTAGGAAATATGACACTCGTTTTCATGTTAGCTGAGTAGCTGTATATAATCAAAGTAAGATATGTGAAAAAATAATGTGATTTTTTACAAATGATGCATGAGCACACATTGCTTTGCATCTTATAAACACAACCAAGCCTTAAAAATACACTCTGGACCACCCCTTTAAGCAATTTTGTTACAATCCTAATAGGTTTGTGCAGGATGTAAAGCTGAATCTTTGTACACTTTGGTCTTTGGAATGTTTAGATATACAAACTACAATAGTCAAAAAATGCATAATAGAGGCACATTAAATATCATTTGTTTGCAGAAATATAAAGTTTCCAGCAAGCACTTCATCCTTAGACAAACTGAAAGCTGCAGTTAAAGTAAAAAAGCAAGTAGTAATGCTTAAAGGAATGGGAAGTGAAAGGCAGTTAAAAGCAGTACATGTGTATGGTCTTGTGTGTGTTGATGTCCACGCTCTCTCTGAAGGTGAATGTGCGGCCAGGCATGACGCTCCACAGCTGTCTGATCAAAGCGCTCAAGGTTCGAGGGCTCCAGCCAGAGTGCTGCGCTGTCTTCAGTCTCCATCCTGGACAGAGAAGGTCAGCTCAAGTTCATTTATTTATAAACACATTTAAAAACAGCCACAAGACTGAGCAAAGCACTGTACATAAAAACAAACTACATATAGAGAAGAAATACTAAAAAACAGAAACAAAAACCAAGAGGATTAACAGATAAATATTAAGAAACAAAGAAATTGTCATGAGAATGATATTAATAAGCCAGATTGATCGGATACGTTTTTAAAACAAATAGTGAAGGTGTTACTCTAATATCATGCAGAAGATTGTTCCATAACCACAGTACAGCTACAGAAAAAGCTCTGTTCCTTTTTACATTTTAGTCTGGACTGAGGAACTAAAAGAAGATTTTGATTACTGGATCTTAACCTTTAATCGAGCCATGGGTTTCAGGGTGACCCCAAAAGAAGGGGTCAGTCTTAGGACTGTCGCCTCACAGCAAGAAGGTCGCTGGTTTGAGTACCGGCTGGGTCAGTTGGCATTTCTGTGTGGAGTTGTATGTACCACAGGTGAATTGGATGAACTTAATTGGCCGTAGTGTATGAGTGTGTGTGTGAATGTGAGAGTGTATGGGTGTTTCCCAGTACTGGGTTGCAGCTGGAAGGGCATCCGCTGCGTAAAAACATATGCTGGAATAGTTGGCGGTTCATTCCGCTGTGGTGACCCCTGATAAATAAGGAACTAAGCCGAAGGAGAATGAATGAATGCTCCGTTCATCTCAGGGGCATGAAGTTCTGTGACTTTTCCTAAATAATCTGTATTAAAACACACACACACACGCACACACACACAACTGGACTTGATTTGGCGTGTAAAAAAATAATCACCGCTCAGGGTCCTTGGGCTCAGATTGACCACATTGAAAATGAATGGGAAAAGTGTAAAAAAAAACTTTTCTTTACATTAATTTGTCCAAAATAAGTAGTAATTTAGAATTGTTGTATTTTGAATAAATGTAGCATCATCATTTTGGATTAATTATAGGTGAGAAATATGTGACTTAGAAATGCCGCAGTAAAGTGTGTTGCAGTAATCTAATCGTGTAGTGATAAAAGCATGGACAGCCATCTCTAGTTTACACAAAGAAAACCACAAAACCTTCTAAACTGAGTTCAACTATAATGAGTAAATATTTATCTTATGCATGTGGTTTAAAGGGACCTAAAACCCTAAGACACATTTTTTGAGATGTTAATAATAATAATGTTTATTTTATATAGCACATTTCCAGTGCTCAAGAACGCTTTACAAGACAATAACAAAGTCCAAAAAAAAAAAAAGTTGACATATGTGTGGCACGTTGCTAAAAACACTATTAGGACACATATATTTCACTATCAAGTTATTTTTGCGTTGTTTAGAGCAAATTCGTTCTACTGGTTTAAAAAGAAACTTTGAAGCAACGTCACGGCCATGAGGTAAATGCACAAATTCTGAGTGGTGAATTTTTTTCTTTGTAATAGTAATGAATACATCAGTAAAAGACTGCTTGCACAGACACAGATAAATGGCAACTCCTTGAACAGCATCTTTTTAACCTTCCCATTGGTGCAGTGCATGGATTTATATAAGAACAGCTAGAACAGGATCAGTGCTCTAAAAATAACATCACCCTCCTGCAGATCCTTAAGAGAGTAAACATACACTTTCAATTCCAGCAAGCAATTGATCTTAACACATCTTGCACATCAGTTGTGTCCACATGAGTATGGGTCATTCAGGTACACAGCCTTTTTCTTGATGCTAAACTTCATTTTTAAAGACATACAAATGTTGCTAGAGAGCCTTTGTCCCATGTGAGTGCTATTGCTCTATCACTGTTAAAAAACGCTTTGTTATTGTGTCACGAGTGCAGTAGTTGTTTGCCTTTGTTAGTCACCTTTTTTATTAGACATTTGCACACTTGCGATATATTTTATAATGTTTAATATCTCCTGCGTCATTATGTACACAAAGAAATACACTCACTAACCACTTTACTAAGAAGGGTATAAACGGAGGCCGGAGCCAGCTCCAAGTGTGTGGGACTTGAGCTCCAAGTCAGCTGTACAAACCTCCTGGAGTTTTCATTTATTTAATGACTTGTACATGACACGGAGTCCAACCTGTTGTGTTTTATTAACGCCTACACCTACCCCAACTCTAAACCCAACCATTGGGCATCTACAATGTAACAACTTTTCACCACAACCTAAAGTTGCTCTATTTGATTGAGATCTGGTAATTGTGGAGGCCATTTAAATATAGGGCCTCCTCATGTTAAATGTACACTCCACCTTTTTTTTTGGAGATCATTTTACAGCTCCCCTTGAGTTTTTACCTCTTTTGAATCCATTCAACCGATCTCTGGGTCTGGTGGGAACATTTTTAGCTTAGCTTAGCATAGATCCATTCATTCATTCATTCATTTTCTTTTCGGCTTAGTCCCTTTATTAATCTGGGGTCGCCACAGCGGGATGAACCGCCAACTTATCCAGCATATGTTTTACGCAGCGGATGCCCTTCCAGCTGCAACCCATCACTGGGAAACATTCATACACACTCATTCACACACATACACTACGGACAATTTTAGCTTACCCAATTCACCTATATCGCATGTCTTTGGACTTGTGGGGGAAACCGGAGCACCCGGAGGAAACCCACACGAACACGGGGAGAACATGCAAACTCCACACAGAAATGCCAACTGACCCAGCCGAGGCTCGAACCAGCGACCTTCTTGCTGTGAGGCGAACGTGCTACCCACTGCGCCACCGCGTCGCCTTAGCATAGATCATTGAATTATATTAGACCATTAGCATCTCACACAAAAAATGACCAAAGAGTTTTCGATAATTTTCATATTTACAGCTTGACTCTTCTGTAGTTACATTGTGTACTAAGAGTGATGGAAAATGAACAGTTGCTATTTTCTAGGCCGATATGTCTAGGAACTTTACCCTCATTCTCGTGTAATAATCAAGGAACTTTTCTGTCGTACCATGCCTGCATCAGGCACAATGAAATTATGCATCGCTTGAAAATGATACCTAGCACCAAACCCTAATCTGCGTAATACAATTTTATCCTGCAGCAGCCAATAGTACACCAGAAAAGATCCTTGATTATTAAAAACAGAGAGTGTAGTTCCTTAACATATTGGCCTAGAAAATACAGCTTTTCATTGTTTTGCTGGTCTTAGTACACAGTGTATCTACAGAAGCTTTAAATAGCTTTAAAACCCTGTAAGACCTGAAATATCAAAAAATAGGCAGAAAATTCTAATTTTCTGGAACTGAGAATGTTTATTAAACCATCTAGCAAAATCAAATTTTTCTCATGATATTTATTTTGTATCACATTTGATACATCAGGCGTTTGTGCAACATTTTGCTCATAACAATGTTAATTTTAATTACAAAAAAATTTTCTCTTTGTTTTTTTTTTTACATTAAATATTTTACAGTCTTTTATTATTTCACTTTGTGGTAGGCGTAATAGCAGTTTCAGTCCTTGTTCAGGCAAGGATTCACTTTACACTTACAAAGTACACAGAAGTTTGAAGTGATTGCTGGAGCAGTAATTTTATCTCTGTCAGGTTTCTCCATGTTGGAAAATGTTTTTGCCTCCATGTTTCATGCCTTCTAACATAAAAAGGCACACTGCAGCTTGACCTTTTATAAGGTGCAATTATTGTAAAAATACCCACAATGCATTTAAGCATGGCATTTCAGTCACTAATTAGATTAATTAAATCATCCAAATACTGTGTGTTTGCATTGTAGTAGGTATGATATAGATTACATTACAAAAATGTGACATGATTGTTCAGGAATAAAGCACCTTTTATACCTGTTGTATCAAATGTGATACATGCATTTTCAACACAATTTATTTGTAACATAAATAATTAATTATTAAGTAATTACGCATTGTTTCAGTCAAGAAAACCTTTATTTAATAAAATTAGTAACAATAAAAATTGTATTCTTACTAAAACAACTTGGAATTAACAAACAGTTTCCAGGCAAAAAGTAATTCAATAAGAGCAGCCATTTTGAAAAAGGTACAAAAAAGCCCTTCCACTGCCTGCACTGTCATGAAAATCCACAAGAGGGCAAAATACAAGTATTGGTAACAGGTTTTCAAGCCAAAAATTAATCACTTTGATATTATATAGGTCTTAGAAACTTGTGTATCATATGATACATGCGGCTTTATAATAGAAGATTTATCCAAAGTAATTTTTTGACATTTTTGAGCAAGATACTAATGGTCTAATCTGATTCAGTGATATATCAGTGATGATAAAAGTGCTTCCGCCAGATCTAGAGATCTACTGAATAGATTCAAAAATTGTTAAAATCAGCTGTTTAACTCCAGTAAAATGTTTTTTGAGATGACTTTGTGACCATGCACAAGTGGCCATAAAAGCATGGACATTTTCAAAGACAGAACTCAGTGTTAGGCTGTGGGTATTTAATGATGCTCAGAATGAAAATATCTCACACCATTAAGCCATCTTCATCAGCCTGAAGTTGAACCACTAATAAAAGACACCAGGAAAGATTTGTTTATGACAAATTCTGACTTTACAGTACCAAGAAATCGATACTCATCAAACAAGGTAGCTATTTTTCAATTTTCTATTGTCCAATTTAAATGAGCCTGTGCAAACTGTAGTCTCAGTATCCCAATAATTAATTCTGTGTGACTTCACAGCCTGTTGGCAGTTATGAATGCTGTGAGCAGTCCAGTCATTAATATGAATAAATACACGGGACACAAATCAGATAAATAGTTACGATATACAGTGTGGACAGTCAGTCATATAGATGAGATTCCAGTCAAACACACAAATAATTGAATTTGAACTGACAGCGTGGACATAATGATCCAATACAGCGCTCTACATGGAGTTTTTGCTTCATCTCCTGAGCTAACATCTGTTTTATGTTTGCAGCAAGAAGTCTCGCATGGACTGGAGCACAGACTCTACCTCACTCATTGGGGAGGAACTTCTAGTGGAGGTTTTAGACCATGTTCCCTTAACAACACACAATTTTGTGAGTGCTACAGTTTTTTTTTTGGTGCACCCATTTTTATCAGTCTCAACTAGGGCTGCACAATAAATCGTTTCAGCATCGATATCGCAATGTGCAAATATGTCACTGAATCTGCCACATTAAGTTGTGATTATTATTAACCAGGAAACATTTCAGAACACAAGCAAAGTTTAACCCTACTACAGTGAACAAATAATTTTTGAAGGCATGTGACTGTGTCAAGCGAATTTATACATTTGGCCACAAGAAATGATAAAATATGTAGCTTTAACAAAGATAAATTGTATTTTTTATTACAATGAAGACGATACAGTGTTATTTTACATCACATTACATTGTTATTTGACATTTTACATCAATACTGGTTGAATATCCAGAAAACCATAATGCACTATTTGATTTGTATCTTTGTTCTACTGTACTCACTTATGCCTGTAATTTGTTTATTATACTTTATAATAAATGCACTCCCTACAGAATTATCACAATGTAAAATTATGAAATAATAGTAATATTTAATAGTGATAATGAATTATTTGAATACTTAAAATAGGGAATAAACAAACAGTTGTTTAAATCATCTTATGAAATTACATCAATATCGCAATATACACTCACCAGCCACTTTATTATGTACACTTTACTAGTACCGGGTTGGACCCCCTTTTGCCTTCAGAACTGCCCTAATCCTTTGTGGCATAGATTCAACAAGGTAATGGAAATATTCCTTAGAGATTTTGGTCCATATTGACATGATAGCATCACGCGGTTCCAGCAGATTTGTCGGCAGCACATTAGGGCTGTGCGATTTGGGGAAAATATCTAATTGCGATTTTTTTTTTTTTTTTTTTTTTTACAGAAATTGCGGTTTCGATTTGATTTGCGATTTAATTATGTAGTCAAGCTTCAGCTCAATATTCTGTATTGTAGCTTTTTACTGCTAAATGCAGTCAGTGTTAGTTAAAAAAGGAACTGAAAAGATATTAACTTACTCCAACTTTTATTCAAAATTTGTTTTTAAATATTCAAAAATGAAACACAAATTTTTCTCTAGAGCAAACAGTAGTGTGTTATGGCGTTAGTTATCTCCTGGTGCCTTCGTGATGTTTTTTCATATGGTATAACAGCTGCAAGCAACTCTGAAATTGTACTTTGCTGTTGCTTGCTACTAGATGAGTGTCACTGGCAATACTTTTGGTTGACTTTTTAGCAAGACACTCCTTGGTTGTTGTATTTCCTTGTGCTGTGACAACAATTCTGCGACAGCTCTTAATAACAACCAAAATAATCCAATATTATCGACGTGCTGTTTTTCTTTGATATGAATTAGTCTATTAATGCTTCTGACGTATTTTGACGCCATCATCCCACTCGTCCGCTGTTTCCTCTTTGTTTGTTTGTTTGTTTTATTGTGGTTCATAGTTCAGTTGCGCAATTCTGATTGGGCAGAACGAAAGTGTGCTCACTCAATTGGCTAGTAAGACTCACACACAGACGGCAGTCACGCATTTGCTCTATGTGAGGGAAATTATATAATACATATATATTTCAAATCGTAGCCTCTTGCGATTAGCTAATTGCAACGTTTCAAATTGTGATTGTGATTCGATTTCGATTAATCGCACAGCCCTACCATCCATGATACGAATCTCCCATTCCACCACATCCCAAAGGTGCTCTATTGGATTGAGATCTGGTGACTGTGGAGGCCATTTGAGTACAGTGAACTCATTGTCATGTTCAAGAGACCAGTCTGAGATGATTGATGCTTTATGACATGGCACGTTATCCTGCTGGAAGTAGCCATTAGAAGATGGGTACACTGTGGTCATAAAGGGATGGACATGGTCTGCAACAATACTCAGGTAGGCTGTGGCGTTGACACGATGCTCAATTCGTACTAATGGGCCCAAAGTGTGCCAAGAAAACATCTTCCACACCATCACACCACCACCACCAGCCTGAACTGTTGATACAAGGCAGGATGGACCCATGCTTTCATGTTGTTGACGGCAAATTCTGACCCTACCATCCAAATGTCACAGCAGAAATCGAGACTCATCAGACCAGGCAACGTTTTTCCAATCTTCTATTGTACAATTTTGGTGACCCTGTGTGAATTGTAGCCTCAGTTTCCTGTTCTTAGCTGACAGGAGTGGCACCCGGTGTAGTCTTCTGCTGCTGTAGCCCATCCGCCTCAAGTTTTGACGTGTGGTGTGTTCAGAGATGCTCTTCTGCAACGAGTGGTTATTTGAGTTACTGTTGCCTTTCTATCAGCTCGAACCTGTCTGGTCATTCTCCTCTGACCTCTGGCATCAACAAGGCATTTGCGTCCACAGAACTACCTCTCACTGGATATTTTCTCTTTTTCTGACCATTCTCCGTAAACCCTAGAGATGGTTGTGCGTGAAAATCCCAGTAGATCAGCAGTTTCTGAAATACTCAGACCAGCCGGTCTGGCACCAACAACCATACCACGTTCAAAGTCACTTAAATCACCTTTCTTCCCCATTCTGATGCTCGGTTTGAACAGCAGCAGATCGCCTTGACCATGTCTACATGCCTAAATGTATTGAGTTTCTGCCATGTGATTGGCTGATTAGAAATTTGCGTTAACGAGCAGTTGGACAGGTGTACCTAATAAAGTGGCCGGTGAGTGTATATTCTATAAAAACAAAATATTGCAATGTCAGTTTTTTCCAATATCGTGCAGCTGTAGGCTCAACCATCTCTTTTCATAGTTAAAACATTAAGGTTCCTGAATATATAATTCATTTTATTTTCAGGTTAGAAAAACATTTCTGAAATTGGCTTTCTGCGACATATGCCAGAAGTTCTTGTTAAATGGTTTCCGGTGCCAAAGATGCGGCTACAAGTTCCATGAACACTGCAGCACAAAAGTGCCCACAATGTGTGTAGACTGGACTAACATCAGACAACTTCTGTGAGTCTCTCTTTTATGTGTTTCATCCTTCATTTTGTTATCACTTTTGTGAAATAGATTGAGCAATTGTTTTCTTGAGATTTACTGTCAATTAAAAAACAATAGAATACATCTTAGATAACATTAACTGCAATATTCATATCATTTTGCGGAGAAAAGCATCAAAATGTTCACATTTAATTCAATTAAATTATATTAAATTCTATCGCTTTTACTATGTAGATTGTACGGTGGCCCAGTAGTGGAAACACAACTTCATTTCAAAAAGCAAATATTAATCTCACAACACAACAACATTAAGATCACAACGCAGCCACATTAAAGTCCCCAAGAACTCAAAACTAACCATATGATTTTGTTAGCTCACATTGGCAGTTTTGTGGTGAACAATTCATCTGTGCATGTCATTATGAAAAAAAAAAAATAGTTTGCCCTTCTAAATTTGAATTGAAATCTGAAAATGCACTTCCTGTTTGTTTTCAGTTAAATTATTAGATTACGTGATTTTGAGGTAATGAGCGTGGCTAACATATTTAACCATCCAACCAGCTCCAACTGTCAGTTTTGACAACAAACAGAAATGGTGAGGAGGAGGTGTCTGTTAGGTTGTAACAACTCTCCCCAAACCCTTTTCCCCGTCTTTCTGAATGGAATGCCTACTTTACTACATCCATTCAGCCCGATCGCAGCTTCCGGTTCATGGGGACTTTAAGATCAGAATGCAATGACATTTCAAAAGGCAAACATTAACTCACAACAAAACGTCATTTCAGAAAACAACACAACGCAAATGCTCTAGACCACTAGGTGGCAGTTGGTCCACAAACGGCCAATTGTGTGCACGTCTCACGAGTATTTGTTAATTTTGCGGACATTGCAGATGGGTATGCACAGAGGTAAAACCCGCTTCTTTCTCCTTGGTAGAAATGTATCGTGACAAATTTCTTGTGGCATCTAGAGGTAACTGCTGTTTTGGTCTGTTACTAGCCATTTAACCAGAAGAAGATGAAGAAGTAATCAGTGTTGCACTGCCACCTAGTGGTTGGAAGCATTTCCTTTCTGAAATGTCCTTGTGTTGTGAGTTCAAAATGTTGGTGTAGTTCTAGTTAAATTAAAACTGATTCTGTTCAGTTTAGTATAAATGTCACTGTTAAAGTTCAGTTCAGTTTAATTCAGAGTAATACAAATGTCACCGCTGAAGGCAGATCCACTTAAAAAAATAAAGTCAGAGGAGTGTTTGATGTATTGGATGAGTAAATAAGCAATGAAAAGATATAAAAAGGGCTAGTGTTGTTTTTTTTCTCCATATTCCATATGTTGTTTTTAGCCTAAAAGCCTATTTTTTTTAAAGTCAGATTTGTCTGAGGAAGTCATAGTGGCCGTTCACACAGAGCCTATTTCCCCATTCAGTCAGTTATTTCTGGGGAAAGATGGGTCACTGGTTCTCAGTGCTGGTTGCCAAGTAATGTTAATGAATGACTTCAGCACGATGTGCACCGCCTGCTGCTACTCTGGCTAAGTGAGCTCCGCTTTCAGAGTACTTTAAGCTTGATTTCATTACAGGATTTGATCTGGCAGGAGACAAACCACACATGCACTCCTCTGAATTTACATTTGTAGTCAAAAGTAGCTTCCATTGACTCAAGAAATAGGTCAATAATATTTAATGTTTTGCCTCTAAGAACTTCAAGAATATTGGAGCCTTTTATATACATAACTGTGTTAAGTTTGCTCACTATTTACTCAACCTCATTTGGTTTCAAACCTTTATGAGTTTCTTTTTTTCTGTGTAACACTAAGGAAGATATTTTAAAGAATGTTGTAAACCTGTAACCATTGACTTCCATAGTAGGAAAAACAAATACAATGGAAGTCAATGGTTACAGGTCTCTAGCTTTCTTCAAAATATCTTTCTTTCAACAGAAGAAGGAAAGTCAAATAGGTTTAAAACAAGTGAAGGGTGAGTAAATAGTTTCATTTTTGGGTAAACTATCCCTTTAACAGGCTTAATTACTGTAACCAACCCTACTTTAAAACAAAGAGGGATTATTTGAGAATGTTTGATATTTAACATGTATTAATGACTGCTACGTTGTTGACAGATTGTTTCCGACCCCTGGTGAAAGCGGGGCTCCATCTCTACCTTCGCTCACATCTCGGAGAATGAGGGAATCTCTGACAAGGATCCCCAGCAGGTAAACACTGCCCATGCCATTTGAGATCATATGACAAAACTGATATCATTGTTTTCTGTAAATGTACACACACTGTTCGAGCTTGGAAAAGCCTTGCTAAGCCAGGTTGTATATATAGGCCAAGAAGAGACATTCCATTTTGGTGTTTGTATTAGCATACATTAGGGCTGTGCGATTTGGGGGAAATATATAATTGCGATTTTATTATTTTTTTAAATTTATTTATTTTTTTATAACAGATATTGCGATTTCGATTTGATTTGCGGTTTAATTTTGTAGTCAAGCTTCAGCTCAATATTCTGTCGTAGCTTCTTACTGCTAAATGCAGTCAGTGTTAGTAAAAAAAAGGAACCGAAAAGATATTAACTTACTCCAACTTTTATTCGAAATTTGTTTTTAAATATTCAGAAATGAAACACAAATTTTTCTCTAGAGCAAACAGTAGTGTGTTATGGCGTTAGTTATCTCCTGGTGCCTTCGTGATGTTTTTTCATATGGTATAACAGCTGCAAACAACTCTGAAATTGTACTTTGCTGTTGTTTGCCACTAGATGAGTGTCACTGGCAATACTTTTAGTTGGCTTTTTAGCAAGACACTCCTTGGTTGTTGTATTTCCTTGTGCTGTGACAACAATTCTGCGGCAGCTCTTCCAAATTACCTGTTTTTGTTCGGTATCTGTGACTCTGAAACCAAAATAATCCAATATTATCGACGTGCTGTTTTTCTTTGATATGAAATTGTCTATTAATGCTTCTGAAGCGGCAGACGCCATCATCCCACTCGTCCACTGTTTCCTGTTTGTTTGTTTTATTGAGGGCATTCCGCATAGTTCGGTTGCGTAATTCTGATTGGGCAGAACGAAAGTGTGCTCACTCAATTGGCTAGTAAGACTCACACACAGACGGCAGTCACGCATTTGCTCTGGGTGAGGGAATTCATTCATTTATTCATTTTCTTTTCGGCTTAGTCCCTTTATTAATCTGGGGTCGCCACAGCGGGATGAACCGCCAACTTATCCAGCATAGGTTTTACGCAGCCGATGCCCTTCCAGCCGCAACCCATCTCTGGGAAACATCCATACACACCCATTCACACACATACACTACGAACAATTTTTTAGCTTACCCAATTCA
>CAIGQV010019158.1:186483-236969 GCA_903798115.1 Danio jaintianensis | reverse complement strand
GAGGCGAACGTGCTACCCACTGTGCCACCGCGTCGCCCTTGTGAGGGAAATTATATATTTCATATCGTAGCCTCTTGCTATTAGCTAATTGCAACGTTTCAAATCGCGATTGCGATTCGATTTCGATTAATCGCACAGCCCTAGAATACATACTGTAATGTTTCAAATATCTGTTGTAAAATTAAAATATCTAAAAATGATGAAATATTTTTCTATTATCATTTAGTGTAATATGTATTTATTAGGGGTGTAACAATGTATTTGTCCCGAACAGTCAAGGTACAGGGGGTGAAAGTTTGGTTCATGCACTGCCATGATGAAAACAGTCAGTTAAGATGTGCCAGTCCAGTCACTTGAGTTAGGCAGAAAAGACCACAGCAGTGCAAAAACATAGCAGCCATTCACAAAGAATGCATCTTTGATTCTTAAAACCTGAGATTCTGCACTCAAAAATGGTTCTGCCATGTTGCCGTTGTCATGTCAACTTGGTACACAGAAGCTCACAACTGTTGCCCCACCTTCAAGTTCTTCTGATTGGTCCACTGCTATGGAACTGACATTAATTAATGAACGCCACTGTCTTAAAGCTGAAAGCCGTCTAAAAACACTGGACTCGTGTGAGGTGAATAACCAGAAAAAGCAAGCACTGGGGATTTGTTATTGTTTCTGTTGTACCATAACTGTGTCGAATCATGACCCCAAAACCGAGATACGTACAGAACCGTGACCTCTATGTACTGTTATACCACCAATATTTATGTAAAACTGAAACAACAACAACTGTTTTCTGACCTGTACCTATTAATATATATAAAAGAATAAGTAATAATATCACATTGTCTTATATTTTACATGATTTTAAAAAAACGATTTGCTGACAAAATGGGTAAAACCAAGATTTAAAATGACAGTTAATTAGTATTTGTTGTCTTTACATTTGACCCATTAAGCAGTCACTCAAAACACATGGTGGTGAGTTTTCCTTGGATAAACAGACAGACACATTTCCATCAGGAATATCCTGAAATATAGTTTTGGTCACAAGCTCTTCAAATAACAGTAATTAGTATTATTGGAGCCGTGACTTTGTCATTGGTAAGACCGTCTACTAGAATTTTTGCTCATAAAATTTGAAACCAAGTAGCTATTTTTTTTAATGATCCAACTCGACCACCCATTTTAATTTCTAGATACCACAAGTACACTTTTAGCATAATATTGCTGGTTTACATACAGTAGTCAGAGATGTGTGTATTTATTTGTCACATGTTTCCATTAGCTCTGTGCACAGACATTCAAACCCTCATGTCTCCAATTACACCAGCCCTTACCCTCCCTCTGGAGCGGCTCTGACACAGAGACTGCGGTCCACTTCCACACCCAACGTCACCATGCTCAGCACCACAGCGCCCGTGGACAGCAGTCAGATTGAGGTAATGACAAACCAGACCCTTGAGACTCTCTGCCTTAAAGACTACGTGAACCGGAAGTGTTATTTCAGTATGTTGATGTACTTCCAGCTGAAATGGAATATTGAGTAGGGGGCGGGGCTTTCTTTTGCACCTGATTTTCTCATAGCAAACTATCGGTAAGAGGGGCCTTGTTAAGAATATTGTGGCTTAAGCTGTAAAACTGACATCAAGCAGAGAAGGACCGCCACTCCAAACTCAGACTTTGAAGATTATCAGAACGAACACTTTTTTTCAGTGATTTAACTTGCACTGATTTATTGTTCACCTAAACAAGAGCAAAGTGCACTACACTAGCAAATTAAACATTGCAAAGCAAAATAATAAAGATTTTAAATACTAAATCTCCTTCTAATAAAGCTCTACATTTAAAGTTTCATTTTTAAATTTTACATCACATAAAAACATAAACACTTGTTTGAGGACATAGAACACATTTTTTACATGCAGTTTTCACAATCTGGATGACAGAAAAGAAAAGAAAAGAAAGGTAGTTTCTGATGTTTCGCTCACCCAAAAAATGCTCTGTTTGCACGATTTGATTAATATCATCGTATCCAAATACTTTATAAATAATATTTCAAAACTCCTCTGTTGTTCATTGTTTTTAGATAGGTATTCAGCGGGCCGTTAAAGGCTGAAAAGGCCCTGCTTTGGCCTGATCAGGCCTGGAAGTGACTGTGGAAACGCGACTGGCCCTGGCTCGCCCACTTTAGGCGCTAATAACACTTTTATGCTGGGTTCACACTAAACATGGAATTACGTTTTTTTGAGAGTGTAAAAATTATGTTTAAATTATGTGGGTGATGAAGAAGGCAAGGTTGGAGACTCAGATGAGAAAGAAACACTTTTATAAAAAAAAAAAAGGTAGAAACCAAAAATAACAGTGGGGCCTTTAGCTTCCTTCTCAGGTTTCTCTCCTTTTGTGTCCTTCTGGCAGCTCCTAAGTAGCTTCTCTCCCTCCCAGTTACTGCAAAGACACTGGTGTTATTAATATTCTTGATTAGACCTACTTTTCAGCCACCAGTCTCCTTAATGTTCTTTCCCTTCATGCGGGCCGTTTAACCACACCCCCCTCATGAGTAATTGCATACAAGTCAATGCAAACGTGAGAACAGAGGCAGATTAACGTCCCGCAGTGCGAATGACGTGGAATATGCAATGCGTTTGGTGCGAACGTGTGGAATTTGTCCGCGCTTGGTGTGAACCCAGCCGTGTTGGCCAATCAGAAAGGAGAAAACAGCGCGCATGCTGAAGTCATGCGGTGAAAACTCCGGTCGTAGTGTCCACACGACAACACTGTACTGCAGAAAGTCTTCACCCTGGCCGGAGTTTTCAGAAAGTTTTGGTTTCCATTACCCAATACATTTCTTGTGAACAAACAATGAAACTACCTGTGATCGTGTGGACAAGACCTAAAACTGCCAGAACTTAATCGCAGGGATAATCTGATCATGGCGGCCATTAAGCAGCTGTTAGTGAACATGTCAAATTGACACAGATTTTACATTAGGATTATAGAAATCTTATAGTAAGATTTCCCAAATTAGTCTCTGACGACCAATTCTTGGCTGAAGTCACACTGTGTGAGCAGGGCTTTAGATTTTAAAGTTAAAAGCTTTCTAAAACAAATGAATAAATGTTGGATTTGCCCTTCACCTCTCTCTTCCATTTCCCTTTTTCTGTTGTACCGTGCTCGGAGTAGTTAGACACATCTCCAAGCTCCTGGTGTCAGCAACAGTTTAGTCTGAAGAGAAGAGTAGGTATTTTTCCTCTCTTGTGTATGGCTGTTTTAAAAGAGAATGCAGCTGCTGTCCAGTCATAAGGTCATGGCTTTACAGATATATGCTTTACTACACCTGTGAGAACAGCAGTTGTCTGCGAATACAGCAGTTTGCTGAAGTTTAGCTGCGGCTCGCATTTGGTGTGAGTGAGCCATAAACTGGCTGTGTTGTAAGAGGCTGTGCTAAAAAAAAAAAACACTGCATCTCATTCACTAATCAGTAATCAGTTTCAATTTGCTAGAACTACTCCAGCATACTACACTGCTCTCCTGCCTGCCTGAATTGCTGGAATGTTCCACAATAAGAAGTAATATGGCTTTTACTCTCTTTTCTTCATCTATGTTTAGCTGCTTTGACACGATCTACGTTGTAAAAATTGCTATAGAAATAAAGATTAGTTTAATTAAACTGAACAAATAATTACAATTATTCATATTTATATGCAGATTCAAACATCGGTTAGTGGATTATTCTAAATGCTAGTGGCAGTGACCATGGCATGAGGTTTAAAATATAAAATATATCCAAATCATTTTCTCTGGAATATCGTGAAATTCTATTCTATTGTGCCTATTCCAGAAAATAAAAGTCAGGGAATAAATTTTTTTTTGGTCCAAGTTGTAAAATATCAGGGACTTTTGTTTTTTGTTGCTTTAAATTTTACTTTCCATTTATCAAATGCAATTATTTGTACTGTATTATGTATTTTTATGATGATGTTTCACATGTTTTGCCTATTGTTATAGCTAGGCTATTTTTAGTGGTATTTTATTCCTTTCCCGTTCATCAACTGGTAGTCAATAAAGTCAAATGCAGTCACGAAACTGTACCTATTAACATGCCAGGAAAATGTACATTTCAAGATCTTTACCTACAAAGTGACCACTTCAAAGACTGCTGGACTGCATGCTCTTGTTTCTTTTCATTACTTTTAAAATCTGAGGTAAATTATCCAGTCTCATGGCTATTAAATTTATGAAAATGATATTTAATCTTAAACCATTTTAATATTATGCAACAGCACCTTCTTCTTCCATTCATCGTGGGCTATGGAAATTCTGGTTTTTAGTCAGAGAAAGTCAGGTTAAAGTCTAGATGGCATCAGTATTGCATCATTTTGTGACACTGTACAATAATAATTTACGTTTTTGACATTACCGTGAGGGTTGGGGTAGACGTTATTTAAATACAATTAATAGATGATTTAATAAATAATATAAATATTTCTCGTTAACTTTCAAGTCACAAACGTCATGGAAAAGTCAAGGGATCCATATACGGACTTTCCGCACAACCCTTCCTTTAAACCTTTTGTAACTCTCGTCAAATATATGCTGCTGTCTGCAGACACACGCTTGCCAGATCCTTGAGCAATGCCAAGTGTGTCATACTTAAACCTGGTTTAAACACAATAAAAACCGTTTATATAAATGCAGATTGCCGACCTCTTATCAGCCACCTGTGCGTACAAGTTGTTGTTTAAAAAGATTCTCACAGCTTGACATATGATGCAGCTTTTCTTACACTTTTACGCACAAATTTGTATGTAAACATGCTTCATAAATGAGACCCATTGTGCCTATGTGCACAGTGAAACCTTCTCTACAGTACTGAAGCTTGATAATTTTGCATATTTGAAAGGGATAGTTCACACATATTATTTTGTATTATGCAGAAGAAAGACGTTAACTGGACCAGTTAATTATAATATGATCGAGATACTATTGTACTTTTTATTAATATTTTATTGTATTGTTTTTAAAAATTGTTCTAAAACAAGAATAGGTGTTGTTGAATAGTTCTAGGACATCTTTGATCAAAAGGTGATGATTCCCTTC
Organism: Danio jaintianensis; assembly: GCA_903798115.1. Classification (NCBI taxonomy): domain Eukaryota; kingdom Metazoa; phylum Chordata; class Actinopteri; order Cypriniformes; family Danionidae; genus Danio; species Danio jaintianensis. Next base: position 231,878 of record CAIGQV010019158.1, on the reverse strand, counting down.
AAATGTTGACATTTATATATATAAGCCAAAATACCAGACTGGTGATGTAATTTTTCTGAAGATCTAGCACTGTGAAGATTGTACTTCAAACTTGTTGTGCTTCGCTGGAAGGACATTTCATCACTACAATAAGTTAACACAACTTTGATTTAATCCAAACTTCCATCTGGAAGATCTTTATAATGATTCAACACATGCATCATGTCTTGATCCATCATCTTATATTATCATATTATCCATCGCACAATGATATGGCTGCAATGATGGCAAGAAGGCTGGGGTCAAACCATATCAAACGATTAATTGGGTTAAAGAAATATTTACGCGTTAATCTTTTTAGATTAATTGAATGTGTTAACACGTTAATGTTGACAGCTCTAATATATTTTTGAGGGTGATTGATTGATCAGTTGATTGATATCCATTTAAAAGTTTGTATCTACTGTAGTTGGGGAGACTGGGTTGAAGGTTTTTTTGTAGCATTTGTATAATTTATTTAGTTAATTCAATGTTTAATTTCATTTCAGCTCTTTAAATTTAAAGGGGGAATGAAACATTTAGTCCTGAAGCCGCAAACAAGGTTAAATATTAATAAATATTAAATGAATTTACACTATAAATTGGATCTTTACAACATTTGTCTTTGCGGGTCCTGTAGATATAAATGGACCAGTGATACTCCCCTCCCTGTCAGCTCAGCTATGATATTTATTTATGTTGTTTTTGTTTATATTTATTGAATGTTCTATGTATATTATTCAAGTTAATTAACTTTTACAACCATCTCCAGTCTCCCATGCAAACTAATATAAAAATAGTGTTTTTTCCCCTCACAATGCCAATAATACCCTAACTAATAATACCTTCCCCTCATGATACCCTAACATTACTTAAAATCTAGCTGACCCATTTTCAGCCTTCCACACCACTGATTAGACAGCATCTGAGAGTAGCTAATGACACTGTGAGAGCAAGAGGCAATGAGAAGTAGTGTTGTCACGATACTGGAGTTTTTGTAGCAATCTGTACTGAATTTGTAAAAACGTCCATTTCCTGCTAACATTTGAGCGCTGCTGAGCTCGTTCTTAAACACCGCTGATTGTTCATTGTGTTCACATGCTCAAGAGAAATTACTGTGATTGTCTGTGAAGGTCATCAGTTTACTGGTGTTCACCGCTGTTTACTGAGTGCAAACACACTAGAGGGTTTCAAAGCCGCGAAGATCCATCAGCAGATCGATCGTATGTTAGCTCATAGACACACCAGCTGATCAAAGCTGCTTTAAAACTCTCCAGGGTCCCTGTATCTGTGTTTGCACTCGGTGAAGAATGAACTGATGACCTTCACAGCCAATCACAGTCATTTCGGTTGAGCACGTGAACACAATGGCCAATCAGCAGTGTTTAAGAATGCGGTGTTTAAGAATGGTGCTTTAAAAAGCTGACATCATGGCAGAACAACAGCATAAACTACCTCAGGTACTGATTATGTGCATTATTCATTGTTAAATTCTCCCAATATGAGTTGAAATATCATTTTACGTGACATTTATTGCCATACTACTGAAAGCAGCAGCAGATAGTTCACCTCAGATCTTGAAAATAAAATAACTTGCAGATGGTTAGAAAATGAAAGTCAGACAGTGCAAACCAAGAACATCAGTCACTCAGTAGCCTATTAATAATGTTAAAGATGTTTAATATGTATTAATTAGAAAAAAGCCGTGGCAGTGGCTGATTGTAATAAAGTTAGATGGCCACTTGGCCATCAGGAAGAAGGAGGTGGAGAACCGACGAACTTTTAAATAATTTTTAATAAGCAAATAAAACAACCAGATGGCAGCTCCTCGCAGAGACTGCAGTCAAACTGAAAGCAAAAGTAAAACATAAAATGTTCAGACCTGGTCCTCTCTCCTCTTCCCTCTCCGTCTCTCCTCCCTTTATAGTCCTCGTTCCGTTCCCACGGCTCTCAGCCCCTCCCCCTTGCTACACTGATATTTAAATGTTTCTGTCATGTTGCGTCGCTTTTGGTGCAGACAGACAAATTGCTTGTTGCTGGAATCTTTTTGCATCGTGTGTAGTTAGGACACAGTATTAACTAAGTTAGTTTTTTTGGCAAGGACATTAGAAGAACATAAAGAAGAAACTTTGTCTAATTGTGTACAATCTGTGCGTATTATAACATCAGAAATGGAACTGGAAAGAGTGTAAAAAGTGCAGAGCAAAAAGCTTCTGGCTGCGTCCAAAATCGCCTACTACTCGAGTAAGTACTACATTTGAATTGACTTTAACGACCGTTAGAAAAGTAAGTTCTATATAGTATGAATGTGAGTAGTGTGAATGGAATTCAGACAAACAACCTCATCCGGCATTTGTCATTATCACACGACCTACATGTCAGTTGGGTCGCTTCACTCCCATTCATGAATTCGGACATACTACTCGGCTTGCATACTGTTTTTAACGAACTATATAAGTATGTGATTTCGAACGCAGCCTCTCTCTTGCAGTGTCTGGGATTTGAATGACTGAAAGCAGTTGTACGCTGTCTCTTTGGTTGATCTTAATTTTTTCCTGTTTGCTTTTCATCTAGGATGCCATACGTGTTCACAGCTCAGGTAAGAATAAAACATCAAAACAGCTTCATGGGAAACCAACAAAGAATGTTGTTGCTGTAGTTTAATTGAGGGCATGAATATGGAGCAGGTAAATTTTCTTTTTAATCCATCTGTCTGCAGCTGGCAGTTCTCCAAATCAGAGCCCTACTGGCTGGAACCAGGCCAGCGCACACATACCAGCATCAGCCCTAAATCCTCAGGAGAAAGTTAAAATCGTAAGACTTATGGCGCTCTGTCTTCCTTCAGTTCAGTTATGATCTAGTCTTGTAGGAAACTCTGTAGATATTATTGTGACTTAGAATGTCCCATATATATATATTTGTTTTGTCAGACAGTTCTGCCCATTAAGACGTTATTGTAAGGAGTAATATCATAAGCAAAACATTGTCTGATGAAATAATACCACATACGTTTTAGAAAACGTCTGTGCTGTGATTCCAGCTACATTTACTTGAGAAATTTGAAAAAACAAAATGTTACAAATGAGAGAATATCTGTTTTATATTTTCGGATGAGTCAAATTAATCGGCACATATTTGGATATTAGCTTTTTGTCACAAAACATTAATAAAAGTCACAGTCTATAAAAAGTTGTATCACCTAAAGCCATGGTTACACTGCACTTTTTGCCCCATAGACTTCCATTTATACACCTGCGAATGCAGCAGACTGGAAATGCAAGCTTTTGTGACAAGTTTCGCATGTCATTGCATTCCAAACTTCAAGTTGGTGAACTCTGACCTGCGAAATTGCATCACGTGATTGTGTGAGACCCAGGGTTCCCACTTCTTGAAAGTACTTGAATTTCAGACATATGGATTGAAGGCCTGGAAATTACTTAAACACAAACACAGGTCCTTGAAAGTGCTTGAATAAAATTTGAAATTAGATTTATTTATGTTTTTATTTCAGCAATTGTACCCAATTGTCAAAAACAGAACGGAAAATCTGAGAAATTCTTAAATAAAAAATCTTACATTTAAATCTTGTGCAATAACATGCACATTTTATCAATATTTCAGACACCGCATTTGAATATCACCAGTATTGAATTCAACTAATTTTATTAAAGTTCTTTGAACATGACTTTTTGAAACAGTGTACATTTTTGAAAATTACTCTGACATTATTAATGTAAATATTAAGTGTAAGTGAAATGTGAAGTACAGTACAGACTTTCATGGCGCTAGATATGCTTGGTAGTAATTACAAAGGTGCTTGATTTAAAATTAATGGTGCTTTAAAAAGTCCTTGAAAGTCCTTGAATCTGCTGTTCATGAAAGCGTGGGAACCCTGGTGAGACCAATAGAAGATCAAAACGTGACCTCTCGCTACAGAAATTTAAATTATAGAGCAATCGCTCAATTTATCAGTGTTTAATCTTCTTGTTTTATCTTGCCCCTTTTTGCAGCGTCGGACGACAGAAATTTGCATGTTTAAAATCTAGTGTGACCACGGCTTTAGTTTTGTGATACAATCCCCAGTGCAAACCTGGGATAAAAGTGAGATGGGTCCCAACAAACACTTTTACATTGTGGCGATGTCTGTACAACATTCCAATTTTACAAGGCCAACTTCTTGGTACATTGTTGCAATGTACAGTCGTGGCCAAAAGTTTTGAAACTTACATAAATATTGGAAATTGGAAAAGTTGCTGCTTAAGTTTTTATAATAGCAATTTGCATATACTCCATATAATTTGCATTTAAATAGAATGTTATGAAGAGTGATCAGATGAACTGCATAGTCCTTCTTTGCCATGAAAATTAACTTAATCCTGAAAAAAAACTTTCCACTGCATTTCATTGCTGTCATTAAAGGACCTGCTGGGATCATTTCAGTAATCGTCTTGTTAACTCAGGTGAGAATGTTGACGAGCACAAGGCTGGAGATCATTATGTCAGGCTGATTGGGTTAGAATGGCAGACTTGACATGTTAAGAGGGTGATGCTTGAAATCATTGTTCTTCCATTGTTAACCATGGTGACCTGCAAAGAAACGCGTGCAGCCATCATTGCATTTCATAAAAATGGCTTCACAGGCAAGAATATTGTAGCTACTAAGATTGCACCTAAATCAACAATTTATAGGATCATCAAGAACTTCAAGGAAGGAGGTTCAAGTCTTGTTAAGAAGGCTTCAGGGCGTCCAAGAAATTTCAGCAAGCGCCAGGATCATCTCCTAAAGAGGATTCAGCTGCGGGATCGGAGTGCCACCAGTGCAGAGCTTGCTCAGGAATGGCAGCAGGCAGGTGTGAGCGCTTCTGCATGCACAGTGAGGCGAAGACTTTTGGAAGATGGCCTGGTGTCAAGAAGGGCAGCAAAGAAGCCACTTCTCTCCAAAAAAAACATCAGGGACAGATTGATCTTCTGCAAAAAGTATGGCGAATGGACTGCTGAGGACTGGGGCAAAGTCATATTCTCCGATAAAGCCCCTTTCCGATCGTTTGGGGCATCTGGGAAAAGGCTTGTCCGGAGAAGAAAAGGTGAGCGCTACCATCAGTCCTGTGTCATGCCAACAGTAAAGCATCCTGAGACCATTCATGTGTGGGGTTGCTTCTCATCCAAGGGAGTGGGCTCACTCACAATTTTGCCCAAAAACACAGCCATAAATAAAGAATGGTACCAAAACACCCTCCAACAGCAACTTTTTCCAACAATCCAACAACAGTTTGGTGAAGAACGATGCATTTTCCAGCACGATGGAGCACCGTGCCATAAGGCAAAAGTGATATCTAAGTGGCTCGGGGACCAGAACGTTGAAATTTTGGGTCCATGGCCTGGAAACTCCCCAGATCTTAATCCCATTGAGAACTTGTAGTCAATCCTCAAGAGGCGGGTGGACAAACAAAAACCCAGTAATTCTGACAAACTCCAAGAAGTGATTATGAAAGAATGGGTTGCTATCAGTCAGGATTTGGCCCAGAAGTTGATTGAGAGCATGCCCAGTCGAATTGCAGAGGTCCTGAAAAAGAAGGGCCAACACTGCAAATACTGACTCTTTAGATAAATGTCATGTAATTGTCGATAAAAGCCTTTGAAACGTATGAAGTGCTTGTAATTATATTTCAGTACATCACAGAAACAACTGAAACAAAGATCTAAAAGCAGTTTAGCAGCAAACTTTGTGAAAACTAATATTTGTGTCATTCTCAAAACTTTTGGCCACGACTGTAAAAATGTTGTGGCGATGTTGCTCCACGAAGTTCAGCGACCCTAAAAAATACGTTCCTCGCTCAATGAAAAAAATGACGCCCAACGGTCATATTCGATAGTGTAAAAGTTGTACAGTGGTTGTCCTGACAGCCTAAGCTACAACATTAAATGTTGAATACATGGAAAACTTAGGACAGTCTTGTAACTACCTTCACCAACAACATAGAACCATCAACCCTCAAGTGTTTTCTTGACATTGAGACAATACAAGTCAAGTTAAGCTTTATTGTCATTCTGCTAAATGTCTGGACATAAAGTGGAATGAAATGATGTGTCTCGCAGAACCACAGTATGACATAAATAGTCATAAATATGAACACAACACTGGAAGTAAGAGCTATTTTAAACCTATACATAACTTAAATACTATACATATACTATAAATACTTAAAAGTGCTGTATGTTTGTTTTTGACTCTTCTAAAGCATAAAAACACAAAAATATGTTTGGAAATATTTAAGAAACATGCAAAGTGAACATAACTGTTTATCTGAAAAGCAATGCTAAAGTGAAAATGTGTCAGAATGTCTGTCATTGTTTTGGTCTCTATAACCAGCCCACTGCCAGATTACCTAATTATATTTGCTTTTTATTGTGTCATCATGTGTCATTAGGACACGGCGTTGGCTTGATAGTAAGGCACACTCGCTCCTGTTGGTGCCGTCAATCTGGCAACTGGCATGGAGTCGTCGTCGAAGGGGCCGTGTGAAAAAGTCTTTCAAATTTGTAGTGCAATACCTACTTCAACCACTTCATCAGTCTTACATACTGCACCTTTAACTATACACAACCCGAGACAGACTATACAAGTACTTTTACATAAGACAGAACAATATTGTGCAAAAGAGGTATAAAAGCAGGTAGTGCGACATACTGAACTCTTCTAAACTATCAACTACAGCTTTATTTCATTCTCGTAAGTGAACAAATACTTCATTGATGTACTCTTTACATATTAACTATTTATTACAGTGATGAGAATTTATTAGGAAAATGTAATGTCACACTGCAAAATGATAACCTGAAAAAGGATTTTGAGGAAGAAATATGATTTTATTATAGTTTAGCACACTTTCTTGTGTGTCCTAAACATCAGTTATTGTTTTCTAGCGGCCGAGGGATAAACGGGACTCGAGTTATTACTGGGAGATCGAAGCTACTGAGGTTGTGCTGCTGAGCAGGATTGGGTCGGGCTCCTTTGGAACCGTACACAAAGGGAAATGGCACGGTAAGCATCAGTTTAATGCTCCTATCGGTAAAATAGCCTTCACGGGGACACATTATGACTCTGTTATCTTTAACGTGCTGTAGGCGATGTGGCTGTGAAGGTATTAAAAGTCACCAACCCAACACCGGAGCAGTTTCAGGCTTTCCGCAATGAGGTGGCAGTTCTTAGGTGAGAATTTGTTATTGATTACTACACTTCATGAATGCATGGTTGTTTTTTTTGTTTGTATTTTTAGAGATATGGAGTGATTGTAAGAGTGCAAATATGCATACAAACTGGTCAGTTGAAGTGTCAGAGAGATGAAAGAGTGTGTTTTCTACAGGTGGTTTGTCAAGCCCACTTACCTGTGTGAGGCACACTCATTTTACTGTCATTTTACAGTAATTGCTCTGTGAGAAATTTACTATTCTGTACTTGTTTAATCAGTTAATAGATTAATCACTGTTCAGTAGAGTATATTTAATTTAATGCTGATACAATGTTCTTGTTAACAATCTTATTTTGATGTAATTTTTTCTTCTTTTTAAATTATTTTTTAATATATTATTATATAAGTCAAAGATTCACAGGATATCAGCGTAACTTTATTTGATTCTCTTGGCTTAATCGTGTGAAAAGGTCTGACTGTTTTATCTTCTAATATTCTAACACAACCTATAGGGCCCTATCATACTCCCGACGCAATAAGGCACAAGACTTTCAGACCAGCACATCTTTAATTTTTACGTTTTGCTCCACGTTGTTTAAATAGAAAATCCATTTGTGCCACTTTGTGGATTCATGGGTGTGCCGGTCTAAAATGGAGGTGTGTTAAGGAGCATTGTTGCTGCATTGCTATTTTGAGGAACTGAAATAGGACGCGCCATTGACCAACTAAAAGCTGGTCTAAATTCCAACTAGAAGCTGGTCTAAAGTCCAGCACAGAGCACGTTATTTATGTGCCTATGCGGGTGCAAACGCTTACACATTGCTTAATACACACTGCATGTACAGCAGTACACAAATATCTTTATATATTAAAATAATAAAGGATTAAAATGTTACAATTATTATTTTCTACATAAATATAAAAACCACTACCTCCATGCCTTCTTCATCTCGGGTGGCTTTTTTCAGTTTATTCATGACAATTTGCATTTGTATAATGTTGTTATTATTATTATTAGTAGTATTTATTATATCCATATTTATATTTGTTTTAATAAAAACAAGTTTAGATTTGTCACCTGTCAGGTTTTGGAGACGCATGCATCACCATATGGGGCATAAAAAATCTTGTTTTTCCTTTTGACATGAGATTATATTGCTTACCCCACCCCCAGTATGTTTTGCTTGACTAGAAAAAACAAGACAAAACATCCCAAGTAAAAGCTTTTTTTGCAGTGTATAACTGTTATTGCAGACTGTATAGTAAATATGGTTATTGTGCAATACACTAGCAATGCCAAGATCATGGGTTTAATTCCCAGTAAAATTAAAGCTTAATTTAGGCTTTTCATTGACCCTCAACATAATGTGACAGTTACATTCCAGAAAACATGCCTGTAAGAATCACTTTATTCATGTGAAATAGCATGGATATAATGCAATATCTCACAGGCCATACCTGTACCATGACTTAAGATTTTTAAGAATTTTGCACCTCAAGTCAAATTTGATGCATCAGATTTTTTGTGTTCTTAGTGTGTTTTTTTTTGCTGCCAACAGGAAAACCAGACATGTCAACATTCTGTTGTTCATGGGCTACATGACAAAAGGGAGTCTTGCCATTGTAACACAGTGGTGTGAAGGCAGCAGTCTCTATAAACACCTCCACGTGCTGGAGACCAACTTCCAGATGTTTCAGCTAATAGATATCGCCAGACAGACTGCTCAGGGCATAGAGTGAGTTTTTTTATATTCTGTGAAGTAGGGCTGTGCAATATGTATGTATATATCATGGACAAAATAAAAAGTTACCTTATCGTTTATATCGAGGTGTCACAAAATACATTGTTTACGCTAATACATTTTAAATAATTTTTATGAGCACAATATTACACACCATTATGGGATGAAAATATGTGAATAATAGCATAGTGAGAAAGTTGCGATCTTGAAAGTACAATGTTTTTTAAATAAATGTATATTTTGGATTTTATTTAGCAATATTTGTGATTTTTTTTTTGTATATTGGACCATTGGTTTTTGAAAAGTAATTTATATTGTATTAATATTTATTTTATATTTCTACATTTTTAGTGAGACTGGATCACATAAGTAAATTTTAATCTAAACTTTAAAATATAAAAATGAAACCTTTACATGTGGTCTTGTAATATATATATATATATATATATATATATATACACATACTAGTTTTGTTTTTGTTATCACTATTTATGTCGTGATGTATATAGTTATCAAGATATGAGATGTCGTATCCCCCAGCCCTACTGTGAATGATGGATTTGTCTTCCATGAATGTGTGTAATTTCACTGTAATTCTCTCAACAATTTATCATGTTTTTTATACCTTACAGCTATCTACATGCGAAAAACATCATCCACCGTGACATGAAATCCAACAGTATCCTTGAGGCGTAACTCTAAACTTTTTTTTCTTTTGGATCTAAAGGCAGATAGGATAGTTTTAGTAATGGGATAGTTTAGCTACATTTAGTCTTTAGTGTTCATCGACCACTCGTGAAGCATCTGATGCATACTGCACACAAAACTGCTAAGCACTTTACATAATCGCAATGCCTGCTTTACACATTTTCTGGTTGGCTTTCTTCTGTTTTTTGGCATAGAATAATGAATTGAATGCTGAATGTTATATGTGTGTATATATATATATATATATAGTAGTATTGTGTAGTACACAATTACTATGCTGCTCAGATCCAAATTTGTACCATTTATTATCATGAACTAATTTCTGACTTTTATTTTCTTAACCATGTGCAATCATCTTAATTAATGTAACCTTCTTTAGTTAAAAAAATCATTATTCTAAAAATTATATTTGTATAACAACAAATACTACTGTTTTACTCTGCTTCTCTGAATTGATTTATACAGAACTGTTGAGATAATGTACAGTTTTGAAGACAAGTACATTATAAGTTACTGTTAATAATTAAATGAACTAATTACACCCAACACAGCACCCAGTATGAGTGGGTCTTTATGAAAAATGTAACTGCTTTCTCCTTCTTGACCTCTAGAGCTGTTCTTGGTTGAAGCAGCACATATTGTACAAGCTTTTATGCAGGCTTCTAAAAGCTGCTAAACTTTGCCTTTAACTCAAGTATAGACATCTTCTTACATGAAGGCCTGACAGTGAAGATTGGAGATTTTGGACTGGCTACTGTGAAAGCCAGGTGGAGTGGTTCTCAACAGGTGGAACAACCTTCGGGATCTATTTTATGGATGGTCAGCGCAGTTCACCTTACATTTTCCCTGCTTTGTTCGGATTTTGAAGTCGCATCTCATTACCGACATTATGCTTTTTCCTTATTAGGCACCTGAGGTGATCCGAATGCAGGACAACAACCCCTACAGTTTCCAATCAGATGTGTATTCGTATGGCATCGTGCTGTTTGAGTTAATGACAGGGGAGCTGCCCTACTCACAAATAGGGAACCGAGATCAGGTAACACAAACAAAGCTTAAAGGGATGTGAAAGAAACGGTTATAGCAGGCATGGGGAAGGCCGCGCTGTATCCAAAATAATGCACTATTTGAGGAGGCAGCCATTTGTAGTGGTGTCAAATTTTTTATGCCCTTCACTCGCTAACTTCCCTTCGACTTGAATCTACTTTATTAATTACGTTAATTACGAACATCTGAATGGGTTTAAATGGAATGCACTAATCTTTTGAGCACTTGGAAAACACACTGTTGGGATGTCACAGTCACATTGCATTCTGGGACATATAGGTGCCGGAGTGAATATATGAAGGGGTCAAAATCAAGGGGTCGAGGGTTTGATGCAAATTTCCCTAGTTCACTATACAAAGTGGAACGCACAATAAAAAGGTGGTGGGGATTTCCTGAGAGGAAGTGGTTAGGGAAGTTTACAAGTGCCTTAGTGCAGTGTTTCTCAACCACGTTCTTGGAGGCCCACCAGCTCTGCACATTATCCATGTCTCCTTAACCAAACACAGCTGATTCAGATCATCAGCTCATTAGCGGAGACTGAAAGAGCTGTAATGGGTGTGACAGACAAAGGAGACATCCACAACATGCAGTGTTGGTAGGGAATGTAGGGAATAGTGAATGAGGGTATGGGATGAGGTTTAGCTCCTAATTCAACACACCTGAACCAACTAATGAGTGGTCAATATACATTCTTAAAAGGATAGTTCACCCCAAAAATGAAGATTTACTCACCTTTGTGTGGTTTCAAATATTTATGAGTTTCTTTAATCTGTTGAATGGAACACAATGAAATGCACCTGAACCAGCTAATCAAGGTGTTCAGGGTTAAGCTGCGGTCACACTGCACTTTTTGCCCCATAGACTTCCATTCATATGCATGCGAATGCGACAGACCGGAAACGCAAGTTTTGCAGTTCGCTGCGTTGTAAAGTTCAAGCTTGGTGAACTCTTACCTGCTAACTAAAGAGAAATCAAATTAAGACATGTGGAGTATGCCAATTTTAGTCGCATTATTGAAGTGCAGTACAGACATGTAAACACCTTAATCAAACTATTACCATCATGTAGGACTTTTCAATGCGTTTTGTGACAGGATAGTCCACACACACACACATGGCTGTTTGACACTATTCTTTGCACCTACCAAATCAGTGAAGGATCACAGACACATACACCGCAAAATGCGGAGGTTTCTTTTCTCCCATTCAGTGTGCGGTATCAAATTCCATTAAAACAATCCTCTTTCAACAGTTCATAGTTGCATCCAACATCTCGTTTGTCACGGGGGCAAGCATGAAATTTTCCCGAATGAAAGTGAAAGTGACAAACTGCTGTTAAATTAGCCATCTTAAAAATGAAACACCAGAAATTACATGAAACTACTGAGGAAACGTGCATAGCGCAGTGATGCAATGACGTTAATTGAATTATGTGCTATAACATGTAAAACGGGATCATGAAAGGAACATTTAAAAAGCAACTCATGTAAAAACCTTAATCATATTATTGTCTTAATTAGATCAAGGCAAATAATTCGATTACTGATATCCATGTAAATGCAGTCACTGATCACCTCAGGTACTGATTAAGTGCTTTATTCAGTGTTAAATGCTAACGTGAGTTTAAATACCATTTTAGGTGACATTTATTGCCATACTACTGAATGCAGCAGCAGACAGTTCACCTCAGATCTTGCAAAAACAACAACATCAGTCACTCAGTAGGCTATTAATAATGTTAAAGAAAGCCTTTACCATTTCGTTGGGAGTGCAGTGGTTGGTATTTAAATGTTTCTGTCATGTTGCGTCGCTTTTGGTGCAGACATCTAATTTCTTGTCGCTGGAATCTTGTTGTTAGGAGAGTGTTATATACGTAATTAATATGTAATTTATCAAAAGAAGTTATCTTGCAATAAAAGTGAGCTTACCTGATGCCATAACTTTGACTTGCCAACTCCTAACTACAAGCTTTCCAGGAGCACATTCTCATTTGAATTTAAAGTCGACAGTCACCAAAAGGCACAATTAGGATCAAAGCCTTAAAGGGTCAGTTTGAAAGAGTTATCAGACACTATCTGTGGGGTGTTTTGAGCTGAAACATCACATGCACACTCTAGGGACATCAGAGACTTATTTTACATCTTGTAAAAAGGGGCATAATAGGTCCCGTTTAATATCCTTTCAGCAACCAAGAATTGAATGGTTCGTCCAGCATGACTGTGCAATCATTGTGAACATGCATACAGGATCTCTCCCAGTCTGACCCCAGGCAGGTTCTGTAGAGCCTCTGGACTAAATTTAGACATGTAAACTAATCAAGACTCCAGAGCACGCATTGGGCTCGGTCCCTCACCCCTGCCCACATTGATTTAGTTTTAGTACAGTAGTAAATCTCACAAAAAAAAAGTTCAGAACCTATCATCTGGATGTTTTATCACATACAGTAATAAAAAATAATCCTGTCCAGACATTTGAAACCATATAAAATCAAACTGGCAACATTTTTAAGCATTATTAATAGAATTTGTAATAACTAATTTACTTTGTCTTTGCAATGACAGTCCATGATATTTAACAAGATATTAGTATTCAAATTCAAGTGCAATTTAAAAGCTTTTAATTAGGTTAAGTAAGTTAGGTTAATTAGACAAGGCATTGAACAACAGTGGCTTGTTCAATTCAATTCAATTCATCTTTATTTCTATAGCGCTTTTATAATGTAGATTGTGTCAAAGCAGCTTCACATAGAAGTTCAAGTAAATTGAAACTGTGTCAGTCCACACTATTGTTCTGTAGCGAATAGAAAGAAAAAAATCTTAAGGGGGCTAATAATTTTGACCTTTTATTAATTTTGAAGTGTGACCTTTTAATGAATATTCCCAAAATAAGACTTTATTTTGAAGAAAAATAGAATAGGAAATACTGTGAAAATTGTGCTCTGTTAAACATCACACATTTTAGAGGAGGGCTAATAATTTTGCCTTCAACACACTTTCTTTCTTTCTTTCTTTCTTTATTGGTCCTGGATATTGTTTTTGTGAGATCACCTTTATCAGTATTATGTTAACACTATATACATAATTGTTTATTCTTTTGTAAATAAGCTTTTTCATTTTGCTCTGTATTTACTGTTTTTTTACAGATCATTTTCATGGTAGGTCGGGGATATCTGTCTCCAGACCTCAGTAAACTCTATAAGAGATGTCCTAAAGCCATGAAGAGACTGGTGGCCGACTGTATCAAAAAGTCCAAGGATGAGAGGCCTCTTTTCCCCCAGGTGTGTTTGTTTTGTTTCAACAGATTGAGACTATATATATTACTTTTCAGGGAATTTAGTTCATTAGAACTATATATAAATATATACAAATGAATTTTGTGTATCTTAATTTTGACCACTTTTTTAGTGCACATAAATAAAATTGTGGTGCACAGACTGTAGCCATTGGAATAGATATATTAAAACTCTGTTTTGAATTACTGTCAGCTTTGAATTATTTATTGTGTTTATTTCAATCTGTAAATACTTATATCTAATTAAATGTCCCCTGCTTATTTTTTGGTTCATAATTTTGATTAGGCAGTCTGCTAGAATAGCTTCTCGTGATTTATTGTTGTAAAAACTTTTCTTTTTTTTTTAAGTATAATGTACTTTGTAGCAGTTTTTAAAGCTTTAAGGGCACGCACGGTCCAAACCATACAAATAATAAAACAGACCATTCATGCAAACAGACAGAAAATGCAATATAACCTTTACATTAAGGCTAAAACACAAATGGTTCAACATACTGATGAAAAACCAGACCAAACCTGACATGGCATGTCAGTGTTGATAATTTTCTGTTTGCAGAGTCTGATAACCTACATATACCATCAGTTTATGCTGTTTTTTTTCCCATGCTGCTTTTTGTAATTCCACCACAAGCGTACAGTTTATATATAATTATCTTACCAATGAGGCAGCATGGGGAAGTCCCTGAGTTTGCAGTAACTGAAATCCCAACAGCACTGGTCCACAAAACAAAAGCTTCTCTAGTGCAATATCTGGTTTGCATTTGTTAATTTATTTGCGCATGTGCACCTGCATACCAGTTATGTCCAGGCCACAAATGCCAATCTAAACACTAAAGACCCATTGAAGGATTATGTACTCTTTCTGCATCCCAATTATTTTCCACTGTTATATTTTCTCCTCATGAGGAGCATTTCTCATTTGTGAACCGTACCAAATAAGTTATGTGTACCCCTGCTTATAACATACTGCAAGTACAACACCAGGCAGAGAGAAGTCAGGAATTAAAGAAGTGTCCTGTCCTTCTTACTATTTAAACTAAAAGTAAGACTAAGACTATTGGTCAAAAACACATTTGTTAACTAAAATAAAATTGAAAAATTACAAAAAATGAAACTAACAACAGTCACTGAAAAACTGAAATAAAATGATAATAATGAAAAATAAATAATAATAATAATAATCAGAATGGAAGGATGGACAGAAAACAAATTTGCAAAAAAAAAAAAAATTGTTAGACTAGTTTAACTACATACATAATCTTTAATATGAAGACGTTATTCCTAATTCTTTATTATTGTTTCCTTTATTAATTTCAGTTGTATTTGTGTGGTTTTTATTTCAGAGTCTGATTGAACAAGGTTAATGTAAGCTGTGCAAACACTAAACTTTACTTAGAATTACTAAATCTGAAATAAAATATACGAAAACTAAATAGAAATGTGTTCACAAAATAAATAAAAAACTAAACTAAAACTAAAAGAACTAAAACTAAACCAAAATTTACATCAAATTTAAAAATAGTAACAAAATAAAAAACCATTTAAAAATGCTAATCTATAACAACCTTGCTTACTTATAACTGTGCATTCACACTGCCGCCGACGAGAGTGGCAAAATTAGCAAACGAGCTAAGTAATTGGAAATCCAGCTACCACAATAATCAAACTCTCCTCCATTTGGCTTGGAAACAACTGTGGTCTCTAAAATATTCTCATGCAGTGGACTTCTACATTCTGATTATTTACCGCCAAACCTCGTCATAGCTCATTACCATAGAGTTGACTTGATTTCAACTTTCCTCGATGCCCACACCGACCACTGGCTGGTTCCCATTGAAAATGAATAACTTCCGGCTACTTTGATGCTCTCGCCGGTGGCAGTGTGAACGCACAGTATTAGTCATAATATTACTCTTCTTTGAATTATATTTAATATCAAAGTCTGTGTCATAATGAGAGTAATTTAGAGAAACTTGTTCATGCTTTTATCACCAGTAGGGTGGATTACTGTAATGGACTCCTCACTGGCCTTCCCAAAAAGCCAGTCAGACAGTTGCAGCTCATCCAGAACGCTGCTGCCAGGATTCTGACCAGAACCAGAAAATCAGAGCACATTACACCTGTCCTCAGTTCTTTACACTGGCTCCCAGTTACATTCAGAATAGATTTTAAAGTATTACTACTTGTCTATAAATCACTAAATGGCCTAGGACCTCAATACATTACAGATATGCTCACTGAATACAAACCTAACAGATCACTCAGATCATAAGGATCAAGTAAATTAGAAATTCCAAGAGTTCAGTCAAAGCAGGGTGAATCCGCCTTCAGTTACTACGCCCCCCGCTGCTGGAATCAGCTTCCAGAAATGATCAGATGTGCTCCAACATTAGGTACATTCAAATCAAGACTGAAAACGCATCTGTTTAGCTGTGCCTTTACTGAATGAGCACTGTGCTAGGTCCGACAGATCGCACTATTATGTCTTTCTTTTCTTTTTCATTCTTTTAGAACCTGTTTTAACATGTTTTTATTGGTTTTAATCATTTTTTATTATTTTAATCATATTTTTATTTTCTTGCTTCTTTTATTCTTGTTTATGTAAAGCACTATGAATTACCGTTCTGTATGAAATGTGCTATATAAATAAATTTGCCTTGCCTAATTGTAACTGAAAATTTAAAAAAAAAAAGTCAGATATTATTGACCTTATTCATCACATACAAGCAGGCACAGCCATTGCAATCTTTTTGGCTCGAGACTTCCAGTCTCAATTAAATTCCATTGATTTTTAGATGTTAAAATGGCTCGTTATGCTGCTTGATATTGCAAACTGATGTTTTCTTATTATATTATTCTTCTTTTTATATATGGTTTATATACATGAACACACTTGTTTGTAGAGTAAGTAGTTTTCTGTTTACTGCCGTTTATTATTCCTAGTAATTTCTCCCATAGGCAACTGAATCGGAAGTTCTAAAACAATCCCAAAAAAAACAAGCGCAATTCCACATCGCAAAATAAGGTCAATAAGTATATGAATTTTGAAATCCATGTAGTCTGCAGACAGTGAATGTGTGTCAGACACAGTGTTGTAGTATTGGCATTGCAGTTTTAATAAAATGCTGCACAATTAACTTTGTTTGGTGTTACTTGATTTAGTTTGAGCTGAATTGCCTAGTCACAATATTCCCAATAACTGTTAAAAAAATACGAAGTCAAAAGCTGGATTAAAAACCATTCATTATGTGTCTGTAAAATTTAAGTGTGAAAATCTGACTGTGAGAATCCCTTGTTAAATGAACTTTTAAGAGCACGCTTTTGATGGGCATCTTTGCCTCATCTGTGTCCACAGATTCTGTCCTCCATTGAGCTGCTGCAACACTCGCTGCCCAAAATCAACCGCAGCGCCTCTGAACCCTCGCTGCACAGAGCGTCCCAGAGTGAAGACATCAGCTCCTGCACACTCACCTCCATGAAGCTGCCCGTCTTCTAAAAGCCAAATACTATCGCTTTGTGCTGCTACTTTGTCGTTTATAAAGGTTGTGACTGATACACTAGATGTAGAATATGCTGTAACTTAAGATGGTCTCGAAAATGAAGGATTTGTTCTGTTCGCAAGTCAGCAGCAGATGCACTTTGACAACAAGAAGTCTTCATTTTTATGCGTCTGGGATCATGTGATCATGTGAGATCAAAGAGTGATTGTCTTTAATTACTATATACACAAAAGAGCTTCATGATTTTGTCAGTATTGAGCTACCATTGAACTGTTATTAGTAAGATGCAATTTAGTCTTATACAATTTTAGATCTATTTTGTGATGTCAAGTATTTTGAGGGTGTCATTGACTCCATTTTAATAAAGGTAAGTTAAATACCCTGCTCCCATTCTGTCAGTCACTATGATATTATTTCTGAACTAGGAGATCCACTTATGAGACCAGTCACCTCTGAGTAATAAGAAAACAAGACAATGGACATTGGCGAGTGGATTCTGCATGCCAGTCAGGTATATAACATGCATCAGATTCAGATTTTCACTTCAAAGCTGACCTGGTCAGTGCTTTGTACCTCAAAAGAGAGAGAGAGGGAGAGTTTCTTATACTGCATATTCAAGCTGTTTTCCTCCTCTGCATTTCTGTCTGTGTGTTTCTGAATATAGTGGTTTCATTTTTCTTTTAACACAGCCACCATTGCTTGCTGCCTCTCTAGTTTGGGCTTGGAGCACGTTGAGGCAGTGTTGGTAGATGGATTATGCCTGTACAGCCTGTACTGTTTACATCGTGACTCTCCTTTGCAGATCTCCTCTGCTGTTACCTTTGCTGAGTTCTGTCCTCAGCAAAGCTGCATCAGTTTAAATACAAGAAGATCTGAGTATGCGAATTGTGATCCACCCCAGGGCTCAGTGTCCTCAGTGTTGGGGCAACCCAGGAAAATATAGATATTTCCAGGTGGAGAGAGCATTTCTACCCCTCAAAATGCTTCATCTGGAGAAATTGTCCATAGCTCCTCTACAGACCTGTAAGCTGACGTCAGGTCTGGGTGCTAAAGCTAACAGTGCTGTGTGTGCCAGGCTGCACATCATTCATCTTTATTTCTGTAGTGCTTTTAACAATGTAGACTGTGCCAAAACAGCTTAACATAGATGAAGAGAAGAAAATAAAAAGCCATATTTCAGATTGTGGAACATTCCAGCAAGTCAGGCAGGCAGGAGAGATGTTGGGGAACAAACCTTGGGAGAAAGCAGACTCAACCGGGGCGACGTAAATGGCAGAACTGCAGTCTGGACATCAGAGGGCTCCATCATCACCGGACAGGTGTTCAGACTAGCTGACAGGATCAATACAGAGATTTGTCTGTCGCTGGGGTCTTTGCAGGAATCAGTATTGTGCTTTTGATTCATTAATGACCAGGACTGCCTGCTGTTTTGGATGCAGGCCGGATCCACGATTATGTGAACCTCGGGATAAGGAGAAACAGACGGACTAACAATTCAAATTACAATGTTTTTTGGGAAGTGTTCCTGGGTCCAGTTGCCCTGATTAATGCATCTTAACAATCCTTCACAGGATTTGGACTTCAAAGTTATGCATTTGTATTTTATGTGAATGCTTTAGGAAGGCTGTTCCAGAATTTAGGTGCCAGATATGAGAAGTATCTACGGCCTACAATAAATAAAAATTTTCTAGAAATAATAAGTTGCCCAGAATTGGTAATCCACCTAAATGAGCAAGAGCCTCAAACCAAACTGCTTTAATATTTCTAGTAAATTGATTGTTAGTACATTTTATTAACTTTTTTGTATTTGCTGAATACAAATATAAATTATATGAATTGTAATTGAGTGAGCCTCTATAGAAATCCAGGTGGGGAAGTTGCCCAGAATTAATTGAGCATAGTGGACGTGAGGGGCTGTAATACACTAGGAGCTCCCTCAAATACTGGGGAGCTAAGCCGTTCAGGGCTTTGTAGTCAATAAGTTTTTAAAATGTATACAATGTTTAATAGGGAGCTAATGCTTGTAGGGCATGAGTTTGGGCATTCTGCAAGTCCATCAGACCAAAACTCTAAAGGACAAGGGTAATTATGCACATGCAGACTGACTTTGCCCTCCAAGTCAATGAAGTCACAAATGAATGATGAATGGAAGGGTCACCATTGACTTTAATTGACCATCAACTGTTCTTCTTTTGTGTTTAATGGAAGAAAGGGATATATGTTTGGAAGAAGTGGATGGTGAGTAAACGATGACAATTTTCATTATTGATCAAACACTGTAATATCTCATTGGACCGCTTAGCTTTAGCTTTAATTACATCATGCATTCGCTGTGGCATAATTTCAGTGTTTCTGCAATGTCACGGCGTTTAAGATGTTAAACTTTCGGCACCGCCTTATACTTCAGATCCATTAAACATTCCGCTGAACCAAAATAATCTACAGTGCTTCAAAATCATAGAACAGGAAGAGCTAGATAAACTTATAAATGTTTCTAAACCAGCTACATGTATGTTAGACCCAATTCCAACTAAATTACTGAAAGAACTGCTACCTGTAATAGGAGAACCTCTTCTTAACCTCATCAACTCTTCTCTATCTTTAGGCCATGTTCCAAATCCTTTCAAGCTAGCTGTTATTAAGCCTATTATTAAGAAACCACAACTGGACCCCGGCAACTTAGCTAATTATAGGCCCATTTCAAATCTTCCATTTATGTCTAAAATACTAGAAAAAGTTGTTTCTGCCCAATTATGCTCCTTTCTGCAGATGAACAATGTTTTTGAAGTGTTTCAGTCAGGTTTCAGGCCTCATCACAGTACAGAAACCGCATTAGTGAAAATAACCAACGATTTACTCTTAGCTGCTGACCAAGGGTGCATCTCATTATTAGTTTTACTAGATCTCAGTGCTGCATTTGACACCATCGACCACAATATCCTCATAGATCGCTTAAATTCTACAGGTGTCCGGGGACAGGCTCTACAATGGTTTAAGTCATACTTAACTGACCGTTACCAGTTTGTTAATATAAATGGACAGCTTTCTCAGGTCAGGCCAGTACAGTATGGGGTGCCTCAAGGATCAGTTTTAGGCCCTTTGCTGTTTACAATATACATGCTACCCCTGGGGGACATTATAAGAAGACACGGGATCAGCTTTCACTGCTATGCAGATGATACTCAATTATATATTTCAACAAAACCTGATGAGACGTCTGAACTGTCTAAGCTAACTGAATGTATTAAAGATGTTAAAGACTGGATGACCAACAATTTCCTTCTCTTAAATTAAGACAAAACAGAATTATTACTTATTGGGCCTAAATCCTGTACGCAGCAGATCTCACAACTCGACCTGCAATTAGAGGGACACAAAGTTAGCTTTAGCTCTACTGTAAAAGATCTGGGTGTTATACTAGACAGCAATTTAACCTTTGAAAATCATATCTCCCATGTCACAAAAACAGCCTTCTTTCATCTGAGAAATATCGCTAAGTTACGAAGTATGCTATCCATCTCAGATGCAGAAAAACTAGTTCATGCTTTCATGACTTCTAGGCTGGATTACTGTAATGCTCTGTTCGCTGGTTGCCCAGCATCCTCTATTAATAAACTTCAGCTAGTACAAAATGCAGCTGCCAGAGTTCTTACCAGGTCTAGAAAATATGATCATATCACCCCAATTTTATCTTCCTTACACTGGCTGCCTGTTAAGTTCCGTATTGATTATAAAATATTGCTTCTTACCTATAAAGCTTTAAATAATCTAGCACCTGTTTATCTAACCAACCTTCTGTCTCGCTACAATCCAACCCGCTCTTTAAGATCTCAAAACTCAGGGCTGCTGGTAGTACCTAGAATAGCAAAGTCGAGTAAAGGTGGTCGAGCCTTTTCATTTATGGCTCCTAAACTCTGGAATAGCCTTCCTGATAATGTTCGAGGCTCAGACACACTCTCTCAGTTCAAAACTAGATTAAAGACCTATCTTTTTAGTAAAGCATACACTCAATGCATTGCATAACGGTATGATGCATGAATCTGCTCCACGCAGGTTTTTGCATCTCGTTTATATACACTATGAACAGCAGCTACGCTAATTATTCTCTTTATTCTCTATTTCCACCTGGGGATACTCATCCCGAGGCCCCCAGAGACTATGCAGTGCCACTAATGCAAACCAAGACCTGTGAAGAGATGACCCCAAGGTTTCCATAATCCAAGACCAGGCCGTATCCTGAGGAGCTGCTGTGGTGGTCATGGAGGAGTGGAGAGAAAAGGACTGATTCCAGTGGGACCCCAGTGAAAGACGAGTCTTCTCTGTCGTCCAGCGTTCACCAGCCTCCGGCGCCTAGACTGCAGCTCTGCACAAGACGCTTGGCCATAGGAGAAATGGTCGTGCCCTACTGAGCCTGGTTTCTCTCAAGGTTTTTTTTTTCCTTCACTTTCGCAAATTGGTGAAGTTCGTTCCTCGCCGCTGTCGCCACTGGCTTGCATGGTTCGGGACCTGTAGAGCTGCGCATCGATGGATTTGCTCTTCAGTGTTTGGACTCTCAGCAGTGAAAATTAAACCACACTGAACTGAACTTAAACTCTAAAAACTGAACGGACACCATTCCAATTCACTATAATCTTCTATGTGAAGCTGCTTTGACACAATCTACATTGTAAAAGCGCTATAGAAATAAAGATGAATTGAATTGAATTGAATTTATTCCCATCCAAAGGCGCATTTTTTTTTTTTTGCCAAAGATATTGTATTGATGATGGGATAGTCAGACAGCTGTGTAAAGTCTTCTCCAGCACATCCCAAGGATTCTCAATAGGGTTAAAGTCTGGACTCTTCGGTGGCCATTACATGAGTGAAAATGATATTGTATGCACCTTGAACCACTCTTTTCAAATTTTCATATATTCAGGTAGTCAGCTAACCTCTTTCTTTTGGCACATAATGTTCCTGACCAACTGCAGCATTCCTAAAACACAGAACTGCTCCCACAGGCAGCTGCGTCCATCACTCTGGAACAGGGTAAATCTGGACTCATCAGAAGACATGACCTTCCATTGCTCCAGAGTCCAGTTATTATGTTACCTATGATTATGCTTTTTTCCATTTCACCTCACTGATGAGTGGTTTTCTTAAAGCTACACACCTGTTTAATTCAAATTCATTGAGTTCCCTTCACATCGTGCATGTGGAAATGTTTTTTACTTTTACTATTGAATATAGCTCTAAATACAGCTTTTTTTATGATTTGATTTTACTAGACATTTAAGTGATCGCTGATCTCGATCATTCAAGATTTTTTTCCGACCACATTTCTTCCTCAAAGATGACGGTACTCCACTATCCATCCTGTTTTTAAAACCTTGTATGACAAGTCTTAACCCAGTTTTAGTAGTTTCAGCAATCTCTTTAGATGTTTTCTTTGCTTGATGCATGCCAATAATTTGCTAAAACAGATTCACATTTCTCAATGACCGCAGGGTTGCCGTTAGGGTTAAATATCTTGTTTCCAGCTGAAACAATCATCCATGCAGTAATTATCCAATAGGAAATATCCAAATACACTGTAAAAAGTAATCACTCAATCTACTTGAAAAATGCTTGTAAACTTTACAAATTTTGGAATATTTGTAGACTTTACTTTATTTGACTGTGTTAGGTGAACTTTAACGTGGATCCAGTAGATAAACTAAAGAACTTTAGTAAACTGTACTGAAGTTGACTAAAGGTTGGAGCCATGCAGTACCGCTCTTTGGTCAGCAGGTGGAGTAAGATCTGCACATGCGCAGACGGAAGGTGCATTCACTCGCGTGGCACCATTTGAATGGGATTCAAACTGGCGATTTCACAATGCAAATGGAGAGAATAAGCGAACGTTTTCCATTTTGTGGACACAGGTGAGATATTATATGTTTTATGCATGTATATTATAATGGTTAATCAAAAAAGCACATGTTTTGTGTGTCATGGCATTTTATAAAGTTGCCATTTTCCTTGTGTGGTTTTCAGGTTATTGCTAACCTTAGAAGCTCTAACATTATTATTTTTCACTCGGTTGTGGTATTTTATATACTTATTGAACATTGATAATGTTGGAATTCCGTCTGAGAAACCAGTCAAGGCCTGTATGGGCCCTAGGCGAGATTAAAAAAAAATGTGAGAAGAACAGTGAGAAGAAAAAACAAAAAAAATATACAATTTTAATATTTAAGTGTATGCATTTTTATTAACTGTAACATATTTAACCTATAATACATATGTAAAAATTTCCCAGTGATGGGTTGCAGCTGGAAGGGCATCCGCTGCGTAAAACATATGCTGGATAAGTTGGCGGTTCATTCCGCTGTGGCGACCCCAGATTAATAAAGGGACTAAGCCGAAAAGAAAATGAATGAATGAATGGCATATGTAAAAATATTTACTCAGATAAAGCCAGAAAACACATATAAGTAACATGTAAATAAAACATGAATCAAATGCATTTTTTTGTAAATGAATAACATACAAATATATGCATAACTAAATAAACACATTTTAGCTTGTTTTTAAACAGATTTACATAAAACTTTGCATTAGATGTTGGACAGTGGGTAAAATTCGATTTTGACAAAATGAGGGGGAAACCTGTTTTTTTTTTTTTGGAAAAAATTGAATTAGTGGGATAGATAATTAATTGATTATTTAATGAAACATGCGGAATGTGGCCTATTTCTATGATCATGGGAATTGTTGCATTTATTAAAACAAGTCCTAATACTACACTACTAAATAATGTATTATGCATAGCAGAACATACCTTTACTTGGAGCTTGCTTTTTATATTTATGTATAGATATATACACTAGATAACGCATATGGACCCTGAGCATGCGTCAATAGCGCCGCCACATTGGTACAGTGCTCCCAGTACAAATGTCATTAAACAGCACTAGTCAAGAAAGTGTGCCTATGTGAAGATGCTGGACTTTAGCGCTGCTTACGGGTGTAGTAACGAGAAAACAAAGCACAAAGGCAGAACATTTCATAGGTAAGATTTCGTTTTTTACGTTTTTTGTATGTTACAAACTTTTGTGCTCAACAAGTAACGTTATTGATGATAATACAGTCTCTTACTGCGCTGATCATAAGGCAAAGTAGCATCAACTTGCACTGAATTCTAGGCTTATGCAAGTTTTGTTGAATAAAATCAGCAAACAATGAAAAGGAAATATGACAACAAGACGCTGCGGTGCTAGAAACTTGTGTTATTGTCGGCTAAGTGAACGAGTCGTTCATAACGGGGATTCATTCACAAACGAATCGCTCCCTCCGTTAGAATGAGTAGTGAAAGTAGGAAGAGGGGGTGTGTTTTAGGACACGGATTAGATCAAATTTAACAGGGAGGGAGGATAATACACTTCCATGCCTCAGCACACAAACACACTCTTTATCGGCAATGCCCATGCGGTCACTTATCCATCGACATAGAAAAGGGATGTAAAATTATAATTTTTCGTAATTTAAAAAAATATTTGCGTACTGACCACCGGGGAAAACTCCCGATCATAGATATATGTATATATGTGTATATCTCTGGCTCTGGATGGCCACAGTCCTCCACTGCACCTTGGTCCCGCATTCATTTCAAAGGAGCGCTACCCTGTACTAAAATGGCGGCTCTATTGACGCATTTCTTCCAATAGACAACAATAGGGTAGGCGACATCTAATGTAAATATCTATGGCTTTTTTCTTCCTCTGCTTTTCTTCCTTTTTTCGGCTCCGGAAAGATGTCTTTTGGATGCCATTTAATTTCAAATTAAAATTCGATTAAGATCGATAAAAAATAGCAATGACACTTGTGACACTTTTTTCGGGTTTATATCGAACGTGAGCAATTTGGAGAGATATGTGGAATCTGTGTAGGGAATACATTATGTCATTCTAGTCCACCCAATAGGCGATCGCGGGCGGTGTTATGCAAAATAGAGTGTGGTGCTGCTGGGTATGTTTCTAATATTTTCTGCTTTGATTCATACTGTTGTTGTGTATTTATTATCGTTTTTCAACTATTTGAAATGTATGAATTATACAGAGCTATTCTTTTAATGAAATGTGGAGGTTTGTGCATTGCACGTTATACGTACGCGTTCACGTTCAGTGTAACTATTCAAGAGCAGCGTTCTTGGTGCCGGGAATCCAAGAAACGTGGGACCCTAGGTAACCACCTATTTTGCATGTTGAACAGGCCGGCACTGTGAACAAGAATTACTTTTACTACATTAGTAAATAATACTTGACAAAGTTGAGATGACTTATTAGTCCTATGCAAATGTGTCTCAGTACAAGTAAGAATTACGTTTACTACATTAGTAAATAATACTTTATATAAAATTAAGATGACTTATTTGACCTAAGTAAATGTGACTCAGTATAAGTAAGAATTACTTTTCTACATTAGTAAATAGTACTAATGCGATAAAGTTACGATTACTTAATTGAATTAAGGCAACGAGTTTGCATAATTCAATTAAGTAAACTTAACAAATTACTTTTTACAGTGTAGAAGCGCTTACCTATTTCCTTAGTTCAATCCAGGTGGTGATGTTTTTGGACATGCAGTGTGTGTGTGTGTGTGTGTGTGTGTGTGTCTGTGTGTAGAACTTAATAGCTATTTAGAAATTTGTGATTTAGGGCGACGCGGTGGCGCAGTGGGTAGCACGTTCGCCTCACAGCAAGAAGGTCGCTGGTTCGAGCCTCGGCTGGGCCAGTTGGCATTTCTGTGTGGAGTTTGCATGTTCTCCCCGTGTTCGCGTGGGTTTCCTCCGGGTGCTCCGGTTTCCCCCACAAGTCCAAAGACATGCGCTATAGGTGAATTGGCTAAAATTGTCCGTAGTGTATGTGTGTGAATGAGTGCGTATGAATGTTTCCCAGTGATGGGTTGCAGCTGGAAGGGCATCCGCTGCGTAAAACATATGCTGGATAAGTTGGCGGTTCATCCCGCTGTGGCGACCCCAGATTAATAAAGGGACTAAGCCGAAAAGAAAATGAATGAATGAAAATTTGTGATTTAGAGAGTTATGTAAATCTATGCAGTGCATTCAGTTGTGAAACCCGTAGGTCTATCAATTACAGCTTCATTTTCACGCGTGTAAAATCTGCTAGAACAACACACATTCCTCAAAATAATTCCAAATGCATATCATTTTGCAAATCATTCTTTCCAACTGGTCAAAGTTTTATTTTATTGCTCGTGGTTTATTTAATTAGCAATTTTGCAATATTATCGTTAACAAGAAAAAGGATTATTGATGACCTGTAATATAGCTTTCATTCATAGTAGCAAATACATCTCACCGTTTTATAACACGTTAACGATAACAGAAGTGCTTGAATGGGATCTATTATTTCGACAGTGATGTCACAAAAGTAAATACACATCTCACCATTCAACACACAATGACACACAACATTTGATCATGCAATTAAAGTGTTCATTTATGTTTTATAATCTCCAAAAGTTCATATATATATATATGCATTCACACTTATACTGTAACCCTTTGAACACCATTTACAGAAACAGACATAAGACAACAAAAAACATATTTGTATATAAAGTAGATGGGAAAGTGGCACTGAACATTAGGCACAATCTGCTGTATCACCAAACACAACAACCCTGAAGAGACAACCGCTTCACATAGAAACAAAAGCAACCACCACAAGCTCACAACAGTGAAAGTTACACAGTACAGACTGAAATACAGGTCAGGCCCAAACTTTTATTTGTTCCCTCGCACCTCAGGTAACCTCAGGCATGAACGCAGCCTGTCAGGAGTGTAAATGCTATGAGCATTCATGGCTATGTTAGTTTGCCTGCACCAATTTTGGTCCCACTGCAACACCGTTACAGTCAAGGATGTACTGCAAACAACCTTGAGGAGGAGCTTTCTGTGGTGGAGCGTTCTTTACTTCGACCAAAGTATTGTTCTCTACCGTAATCTGGAAACAACAGAAAACAAACACATCAGATCATACATGTGATCAGTGGTGGAAAGAGTACTGAAAAATCATACTTAAGTAAAAGTACCATTACTTGCCTAAACATGTAGTGCTAGTAGAGTAAAAACATCTGTTGTAAATATTACTCAAAGTATGAGTAAAAAGTAGCCCTTTCAAAAGTACTCAAGAGTAGTGAGTAGTACACTGTAAAAAGCTGATGCATTTACATGTAATTTGTGGATGTGTGTAAACGTAACATTCTGTAGTGCATTTAGTTATTGCTCAGCAGGCACACAACGTCATAAGATGTTAATATTAGGTTAGATTTAGGTTGTGATGTCAGGTGACCAAAATTCAGTGTCTAGCCAGCGTCTAAGGACAACGTTATTTTGATGTCCAATAACAACATCAAATGATGTTGATATTTGGTTGATTTTAGCTTGTGTTAGAAAGTGACCAAAATTCAAAGTCGAGCCAACATCTTAAACCAATGTCATATTGACGTCAAATACTGACATTTATTCGTCAGGTATGGCAACCAAAATCCAACAACTGATAGACGTCATAGTGATAACGTCTACACAACGTCAAGCTGTAACATCATTAGACGCTGATACTTGGTTGATTTTAGGTTGGACGTTGGACATTGACGTCAACCTGATTTTTATTTTCAAACAAAATGCAACGTCCCCACAACATTGGAGTACGACATCAATCTAATGTCATGTTGACATCTTGTGCCTGCTGGGTTTTTAAGGCCATTTCAGTCATCATACAGTAAACATCCGTCATCTTCTCATCAGTGACATGCATCTAAACAGTCTCTGGGTAAAGATTTTGGACACTTTTAATGCTTCCAAACAGTTTGCTGCAATTATAAAGCGCCCATGTCTTGAGGTAGTTCATAATGATGCGATTTACCTTCTATGTGTGATTTGATTGGACAGAAATCACAGAACTGATTTTTCTAATCCACATAGACAAGAAAAAAATAAAGTAGTGACTGCAGGTTGAAGGAAAGTAGTGGAGTAAAAGTACCAATACTGCACTAAAAATTTACTCAGGGGAAAGTTAAAGTATACATTTTTAAAACGACTTAGTAAGTTACAATTTCTGAGAAAAACTAAATTACAGTAGGTTGAGTATTTGTAATTTGTTACTTTAGACCACTGCATGTGATATTGATGATAGCATGCGAGCTGCTAACATGTTGAAACCATATTTTTGGCAGTTGGAGAGTTGGAGTCTTTTTAATATTTTGTGTGAACAGAGCACCAATACACACTGTAGTTCTTTGCATTGCTAAATTCTAGCTGTTATGTTCGCACATGCCTTGTTTATTAAGGATCGATTGTTCTGAGATCATTTTGTTATGTCTGACTGATCGATGTTCCTTTTGTCGATGTGCGGGTCTGAGAGACAAAAAAAGTAAAGTGAAGGAGTTGTTGTACACACTGTGTTGGCGTGATTTTTTAAGATATAACACTAGCCATAAGTGTATTAGCTAGATGAGAATTGTTCATTTCAAAAGGAATGATTTTTACTCGTTATATATATTTGAAGGGAAAATTATTAGCCCTCATCTGAAATTTTTATTTTTATTTTTTTCAAATATTACCCAAAGTGAATCTTTTTTTTATTGTATTTCATATTATTTTTTTCTTTTATACAAAGTCTAATGTCTTTTAGCTTGGTTTATAATACACTATTTTTAAGCATTTAAAAACTGCTGAGGTCAATCAATGCTATCCCATGCCAATTCGTAACTTTTTTATTTACTGGTTAATTCGTTTAAATTTGTACGATCTCATTCGTACATTTTAGTTTGATTTACTCATCTCCCAGTATATTTTTATACAACTGAATTTGTACTAATTAGCCACTAAACTGACAAAACATAAAATAGTTACGTTTCCTCGTGAGATCGGGCTGGGTCAATATTATTAGCCCACTTAAGATTTTTTTCCTGATTGGCTACAGAACAAACCACTGTTGTCCAATCACTTGCTAATTAACCAAATTAACCTAGTCATTAAATTGCACTTTAAGCTGAATACTAGTATCTTCCAAAATATCTAGTAAAATATTATGTACTGTCATCATGGCGAAGACAAAAGAAATTAGTTATTAAAACTATTCTAAAGTGTTTTGAAAAAAATCTCTCTGTTAAACCGCACTTGGAAAATATTTGAAAAAGAATTTAAATGTCACAAGAGGGCTTATCATTTTGCCTCGTGTACAGGATTTTTATGGCTAGATTTAGGCCCAATCCCAATTCTACCCCTTAGCCCTTCCCCTTACCTCCCCTTAACTGTTTTGCGCGTTCATGTGAAGGAGTAGGGGTGTTCCAATTCTCTTTAGTTTGAAGACATAGGGCTAAGGGGAAGGGTTAGATAGCCCTTAAAACTGAGATTTTTCAGGACCACACTAGAAACCAAGGGGTACGAAAATTTCCCAGAATACACCATCTACAACGGCAACATGGCTGCACACGGAAGTCAGGAGATGCACAAATTAGTATTTTTTGTCATTATTACGAATTTTTACAACAAACAAGCACATGTTTTAATACATTCATAACGTGAATGTTTCGTGTTTTACCGTCATGCTTTAAAAAAAAAAAAAAAAGATTAAAAAAACCCGCTAAATTTCGCTATCTATAATAATAACTCCTGTATAGTAGTCCCACAACATACTTTCATATCTGTCACATCCACACTCAAATACCCTGTCAGAAAAGTCTAGTGGCTGGGAATGGCATTTTTACTGTGTCTCGTATAATGTTAATGCTGTTTTCTTGTGTTTACATAGATGAATATGGCCCCGGTGTAAATGCACAGCACAGTTACGAGCTTATTGACATTATATACTTATGATAACATGATATCGTTGCCTTCGGTGGTTTCCTGAAGATAAATACCAAAAAATAATGCAACTGGAATAACTACAGCAGTTGCGATCGCCGATCTCACATGAAGTAAGACCTATGATGACGTGTGCAGGTGGTTTAGTGGTGTCCCATTTCTTAGGGGTAAATTTTGAAGCCCTTCCCCTTCACACTCTGTTTCAAAGACCAAGGGGAAGGCAAAGGGAAAGGGGTACAAAAATAGAATTGGGACTGGGCCTTAGACTTAGGCCACGTCCACACTAATGTTTTTGTTTAAAAACACATATTTTTCTCTCCGTTTTGGCCTTCTGTCCACACTGAGACTGCGTTTTTAGGACACGAAAATGTATCTTTTTGAAAACACCAAAGTGGATGAATTTGAAAATGCTGTTTTCGTGTGGCAGTGTGGACTGTGAAAACTGAGGCTTTTGAAAACAATG
The DNA here is from genome assembly GCA_903798115.1 of Danio jaintianensis. Lineage (NCBI taxonomy): Eukaryota > Metazoa > Chordata > Actinopteri > Cypriniformes > Danionidae > Danio > Danio jaintianensis. The sequence goes on along the minus strand of CAIGQV010019158.1, from coordinate 201,067 downwards.
ACGCATTTTAGTCATGTGACCAATTCAGCTAACATGGTGGACGACATTGTAAAGCAGATGTTTTGGATGCTGTCGGTTTTCACAGCTTTATTAAAGATTAATGTCAGTTTGTACATGCTCCATATTGCTTCTCTTCAAAGAACACTGAATGTTTACTGGGAGCTGTTGTTTAGCGGCGGAAGCAGACCACAGTTGTGACATTTTGCTGCGACGTTTCAAAGAGACGGAAAGTTAAAAAACGGCAGGCGGATATACGTCTTACGTCTGTGCGCAGTACATGAACGAAAGCATTTTCAGACATTTTAGTGTGGATGACGGAAAGAATTGAAATGATAGTGTGGACATGAAGTGTTTTCAAATTTATCTGGATTAGTGTAGAAGTAGCCTCAGTTAACTAAAATAACAGTGTAAAAGTACGCGCAATTTGGTCATTTAGCTCAGCTTTTTATTGTTGGCAGAGTTTGCTAGTGTTTGTACCTGTTTTGGTTGAATAGCAGTTGGTCTTTTGGGATTTTGTGCCATGACATGATTCATTTTGGCAATGACCATGTCTGCTATTAGCTGCTGGTCTTCAGCCTGATGCTCCCCCATTAATGGCATAGATGAACCCATTACCTAAAGCATAAGCACCGTTATTAGTACTAATTAGTACTTGTATTAGTATAAAAGCTCTACAAAAGGTGGGCCCAAACTTGGTCCTGGAGGGCCAGTGTCCTGCAAAGTTTAGTTCTAACCCCAATCAGACACACCTGGGCTAGCTAATCCAGCTTTTTCTAGGCTTTCTAGAAACATGCATTCAGGTGTGTTGAGGCAAGTTGGAGCTAAAATCTGCAGGACACCGGCCCTCTAGGACTGAGTAAAGATCTTATACATCATCATGCAACTCTTCCAACTGGTTTGAAGTACAGCACATACCTCAGTAATGTAATCTTTTCCATCTTTTCCATTAATAGCTTTAACAGCGCAAATTTCAAGGCCTCCAAATATTTCGCAGCAGGTGTCCACCCAAAGCTTGTACCTGCAGAATATGATGCATTATGCTTGGTCAAGCATATTTATTTTGCATTAAAGTGTGCTTTTGACTTACCTGTCTGTCATTGCCACCTGTTCCACCATGGCAGTGCCCGTGTTGGACTTCCAATTACCTGAGACCGACGTCCTCCTATGAAACGAGGAGCATTCTTCATCTGTCAAGAACAGCGTTTAGCTAAATCTGAGATATGTTCAGAAAGGCTACGGATTAGCTTCATTACTCACATGTACGCTTTGTAATCATTTCCGATTTTCTGAATCCTCATATCATATTTGGGTTCGATGAAAGGCTCGCATGTGCTGTATGTCTGAGTGATGGCCACCACACTAGCTATGTCCTGAAACTTAGTGTGGTTCTCCACTTTCACCTTAACAACACATATCATTACATTGCGCGTGACTACATAAAGTGCACATCTCTTCTTTACAGTCATGGTTTCTGTTTAAACGTTACCTTCCCCACACCAGAGTGAGCGTGTCCAATTTTCACAACAACGGGAAATGCTGGCATGGTCACCTGGTATTGCGCAAACAGATTGATTATTTACTTAATTTGGATATAATAATTGATCACTAAAAAAACTTGAATGCAGTGTTCTCTTACCATTTCTTTATAGTTGGGATAGAACGTCTGTTCAATTAATGGGAATTTCTCCTGGCCAAGTTTCTTGTATGTATTGATCAGACATGCAAACTGTTTGGAGAGATGAGGTTGGAGCAGTTATAGTTCAAACATATATGTTATGTTATGTTATGTTATGTTATGTTATGTTATGTTATGTTACTTAAAGGGGTGTTCATAAGTCATTAAACCTTTATAATCATGACATGAATGTCTTATGAACACCCGTTCAAGTAAATTGTTACCATGTTATGTTATGTTATGTTATGTTATGTTATGTTATGTTATGTTATGTTATGTTATTGGTAACACTTTACTTAAAGGGGTGTTCATAAGTCATTAAACTTTTATAATCATGACATGAATGTCTAACACCCCTTCAAGTAAAGTGTTACCATGTTGTGTTATGTTTTGTTATGTTAACACTTTACTCAAAGGGGTCGTTAAACCTTTATAATCATGACATGGCACAGGACATGAATGTGAATAAGATTTTATGCATGCTTATAACAACATTAAGTGTTAAATGGAAAGTCATTAAGTGTCATTTGCTCAGTTATGACATTTTAAATTCAAAGATGACATTGTTTGTTATGAAAACATGACATAAATACACAAATACATCACAACCTGTTTTTTTGTCTTTTTTAATGTCACTTGACATTACCAAGACAACAAAACTCTTCATAAATCTCTCATGAACATGATTACCATGAAGCCATTATAAGTGAGTCATAATGTTTCATGACAGTCTTATGAACACCCCTTCAAGTAAAGTGTTACTATGTTATGTTATGTAATGTTATGTGTAACACTTTACTTAAAGGGGTGTTCATTAAACCTTTATAATCATGACATGAATGTCTTATGAACACCCGTTCAAGTAAAGTGTTACCATGTTATGTTATGTTATGTTATGATATGTTATGTTGTGTTATGTTAACACTTTACTAGAAGGGATGTTTATAAGATTGTCATTAAACCTTTATAATCATGACATGATACATGACATGAATGTGAATAAGATTTTATGCATGCTTAAAACAACTGTCATTAGTTGTCATTTGCTCAATTATGACATTTTAAATGCAAAGATGACATTGTTTGTTATGAAACCTTGACATAAACAAATACATCACAACCTGTTTTTTATCTTGGTAATGTCAAGTGACATTAACAAAGACAACAAAACTCTTCACACATCTGTCATGAACATGATTATCATGAAGCCATTATAAATGAGTCATAATGTTTCATGACAGTCTTATGAACACCCCTTCAAGTAAAGTGTTACTATGTTATGTTAAGTACATGCAGAATAAAGCCTGACAGGTTTATTGGCTATTGTATAAGACTGAAGGAGTTTATTCTGTGAAAACAACCACCTAGATGTACTTTATCCCGCTTACCACAAAATGTCAAAATTAGACACAAAACATTGGTCTGAGCTGTAATAGTTTATTAATCCTTTAGTTAAAGGCAAAGCTGACAGAAACACAGTGGCTGAATGGAGCATACACTAACCTACATATTGTTCAGTCACAAGATTAAAACTGTAAAACAGTAAAAGTTCGGAAATCATTATCTAATGATGCATGTGTTGGATGATTTGTCTTTTTCGCATGAATCAATTCCATGTGAATCCTTTGCGTAATCATTTTAATCAAAGACACCTAGTTAAATTACTTTCAAGGTTTTAAAATATTTGTTCAGCGAGTTTTATAAAAACAGCAGCATACTATATATGCATGCTAATACTGTAAAACAGAAGTGTCTAGGCCTAATAGTAGTTGATAAATTATATATTATTTCATTAGTCAACGCATGAAGTAACTTATTTATAAAGCATTTTTAATTGATCTGGTACTTTTAATAAGATTTTATTGTTCTTCATTCATTCATTCATTCATTTTCTTTTTGGTTTAGTCCCTTTATTAATCTGGGGTCGCCACAGCGGAATGAACCGCCAACTTATCCAGCATATGTTTTACGCAGCGGATGCCCTTCCAGCTGCAACCCATCACTGGGAAACATCCATACACACTCATTCACACACATACACTACGGACAATTTAGCTTACCCAATTCACCTATACCACATGTCTTTGGACTTGTTGGGGAAACCGAAGCACCCGGAGGAAACCCATGCGAACATGCAAACTCTACACAGAAATGCTAACTGACCCAGCCAAGGCTCGAACCAGCGACCTTCTTGCTGTGAGGTGATCGTGCTACCCACTGCACCACCGTGACGCCTTATTATTATTATTATGACTAGCTTTAGCAGTGTTAAAGATAAGAGAAATCCAACACCCACCCACAGACTCTGCCTCATCAGAGAAGTGGTTAAAAATAGACAAAAGAAACACATTTAAATGCCAGGTGTGAATGTAAATGTGCCTCTTTTGTCTACTTGTGATTGGATTAAGAAAATCCAAAATAGTGCAACTGACCAATCAAGTGTTTCCGACAGCCTTGTAATATGTTATGTTATGTTATGTTATGTTAACACTTTACTCGAAGGGGTGTTCATAAGACTGTCATTAAACCTGTATAATCACGACATGGCACATAAGATTTTATGCATGCTTATAACAACTGTCATTAAGTGTCATTTGCTCAGTTATGACATTTTAAATTCAAAGATGACATTGTTTGTTATGAAAACTTGACATAAACAAATACATCACAACCTGTTTTTTGTCTTTGTTAATGTCACTTGACATTACCAAGACAACAAAACTCTTCATAAATCTGTCATTATCATGAAGCTATTATAAATGAGTCATAATGTTTCATGACAGTCTTATGAACACCCCTTCAAGTATTGTGTTACCATGTTATGTTGTTATGTTATGCTATGTTATGTCATGTCATGTCATGTTATGTGTTAGACACTTACTGCCCAGGGTTTATCACAGAGGTTGTAGACAGACTCCAGAGAGTTGATGCTGGGAATACCAGCGTACTGCAGTCCGATGATTAAGTTACGGAAATCCTCATTCTCTGTCATGCTAAATGCGTGTTGCCGGATCAGGACAAAGTCAGGCTTAAATGACCTGTTCAGGCAGACAGTGCAAATACACAAACACAAAAACAACACGCTTTAGTTTCAGTCTGCAATTTGATTATGCATGTTGTGATGGTCATCTAGAATATAGCTTTCTTTCTGTTACTGTCACAGTGATCAGGGAGTCACATTTTCTATAACTATGTATATAATTATTTTAGCTTTTTTTACATGTGAAGATGGAAGCTGTTTTCAAACTGACTTTCTGTCTTTTTTTTTTTATTATTGTTTTGTTTATTTTTTAAACTGCTGTCTTTTCCAGTCTTGTGAATTTTTCATTCTGAGATATGGTTTGGTTTGTATTGAAAACATTTTTTTTTTTTATTGCTTTCTCTGTAGCAGTTGTTTTTGTAAAACATATAAACCTTGATTCCTGCTCTAGATGAAACATTTAATTAGAGCCAGATTTAAGAAGTGGTGCTCTATAATTTTTCAGTTGAAAAATGGTAGCTTTTTATGTAATGCATTTTTAATGCATCTTCTCTACAATACTTTGTATAATTTGTAAAATACAGTGTGAGAACAATTCCCTAAAACCTTTTTTTTTAAATTATATTTCTATTTGTTTCAGGCATCAGTACACATCAAGAGGCTTATTTCATTTCAATTTAACTATTTTGTTTTTCCAGGTTGACTTGTCAAGTTGTCTTTTACACGGGGACTCTGGCACAATCACAGCATCAGGCAGAATATTACTCATTAAAGAGCTGTTTACTCTCCACTCAGAAGATAAACTATCAGGGGGTTGAGCTGACTTTCACGCTGTGCCAATTATTCCTATCAGAGGAGTTAGGTCCGAATTTCAGTTTTTAAGTGCAGAAAGTAAACTATTGTAGCAGTTCTTTTTTTTCTTATTACAAGTTGTGTTTCTGTTTTCATGCATTACAATAATGATCAATCTACATGTTATTTAGTGCAATAACACATCCTTATGTTTGCAATGTCTGAGTTTTTCAGTTTAAAAGTAAATCAGGTAAATAAATGGCAAGAGTTCCTGTGGGGACAAAAGTAACACTGTTATTTATGTCCCACTGCTAATAGCCATACTTTGTTTTTCACTTCCACATTCGAGTTTTCAGTGTTTTGATTTATGTTTTATAAAATTTATGCATATTGCCAATAATAATAAAAATTATTTTTAAATTGTAGAAAATTTGAACATATTGCATTGTTGGATTGGTTTTGAAACATTTGATGGAACTGAAATTTTGCAGAAATAAAGGACAAAATATGTTTGCAGTTAACATTAACAAGGTCATAGTCAGATATATTTAAAATAAACAAGATTAAGCCAGTAAATCTAGCCCATATTGTTTGACCCACCCGTGTGTTACTTTTGTCCCTGCTGAGGGGGTCAAAAGTAACAACGTGCAATTTATATTTAAAGTGAAACTATTTTGAAGTTGTTCTACATTTTTTTCTAAACACCACCTGATATTGATAGACCACACTTATGAGTTTAGGGTGTCCGCGGGGTCTTAAAAAGTATTAAAAGTTCAATTATGAGAAAATTAAAAGGTATTAAAAAGTCTTAATCGTGTTTTTGCGAGGTCTTAAATTTTGTTCAAGTGTTGTCCAAAGTGTTTGACTCCAAAAAAGCATAAATATATATATTTTCCTCCTAATATTAACAACGGCGTGCTCGAGCTATGCGATTGGGTCAGGCCGGGGCGCATCCGGCCAAGCTCCTCTGTCCGGGCGATGTCACGTAGTTTGCGACAAATGGGGGAAGGTGATGTCATGCTCTCCACATGTAGCGAAACCATAGATCGAAACAGACTGCAAAATGGGAAAATGTAAGTTTGCTTACTCCTGGTTGGAGAAAGATGAGTTTAAACAGTGGCGGAAGCCTGTCGCTGAAAACAACCGCGTAGTTTATTAGTTCAAGCTTTGTTTCTTCTGAGCTTATCTGAGTTCTGTTGCATGGTTGTGCTCCATTGATTTATGTAGCTACAACTGTTTATTAACAACTATTTATTAAGTTAAAGGTTTGATACTGATTAGAACTTGAAGTGGCAATGAGGTCTTAAAATATTCTGAGAAGGTCTTTAAAAAGTCTTAAAAAGGTATTGAAATTATCTTTAGGAATCCTGCAAATACCCTGGAGTTAGTAACCACAGCAAAAATAAATTTAGGTCTAAAACATTATCTTTTAAAAATAGGGTTTTATGAAAAATGGTGTGGGCGGCGCGGTGGCGCTGTTGCCTCACAGCAAGAAGGTCACTGGTTTGAGCCTCGGCTGGGTCAGTTGGCATTTCTGTGTGGAGTTTGCATGTTCTCCCCGTGTTCACGTGGGTTTCCTCCGGGTGCTCCGGTTTCCCCCAAAAGTCCAAAAACATGCGCTATAGGTGAATTGGGTAAGCTAAATTGTCCGTAGTGTATGTGTGTGAATGAGAATGTATGGGTGTTTCCCGGTGATGGGTTGCAGCTGGAAGGGCATCCGTTGCGAAAAACATATGCTGGATAAGATGGTGGTTCCGCTGTGGTGAGCCGAAAAGAAAATGAATGAATGAAAAATGATACTTTCGTCCCAACTCTCCCTACAACTTAACCCTTTAACTGCCTGCTCTACCAAATGGTTGACCATATTTTGACCATAGTTTTAATTAATGGTGTACACTACACAGCATTGTTGGTTTACAAAAAAATCAAACAAACATAATCCTGTTGCACTACTACACTTGATTTTGGTTTTATTGTAAAAACAACAACATTAAAACATGTTAAATGAGAATCTGAAATGTTTTATGGCATACTTCAAAAAATAAAGATGATTTAGTATTCAAAAATGTTTTATTTTGAATATTTTTTTAAATAAATTGGTCTTACACTTCATATTTTCTAATTCTTTATGGTATATGTATTAATTCCAGTACTTTTACCGTAAACCGACATATCAACCATTTGGTAGAGGTTGATATTTTAGAAATTAAGAAATGTTATCCAAACAAATTTTTCTTCGTGGGGCAGTTTCAAGGGTTAAGAATGACGTAGCATTAAGTAGGCTTCAATAAGCGCAGCCAAAATCAGTCTGAAATATCAAAGAGGCATGCAAAAGGAGCGTCTTCATCATGGTGAGCTCCCATTTTTAAACCCATATAGAAATCTGATATATGGAAATGTATGCAAATTACATACAAGTTCATATTTGGATTTCACGTTCAATCATTCATTTTCTTTTTGGCTTAGTCCCTTTATTAATCTGGGGTTGCCACAGTGGAATGAACCGCCAACTTATCCAGCATATGTTTTATGCAGCGGATGCCCTTCCAGCTGCAACCCATCACTGGGAAACATCCATACACACTCATTCACACACATACGCTACGGACAATTTAGCTTACCCAATTCCCCTATAGCGCATGTTTTTGGACTTGTGGGGGAAACCGGAGCACCCGGAGGAAACACGCGAACACGGGGAGAACATGCAAACTCCACACAGAAATGCCAACTGACCCAGCTGGGGCTCGAACCAGCGACCTTCTTGCTGTGAGGCGATTGTGCTACCCACTGCGCCACCATGCTGCCTTGGATTTCACATATATGTCATAAATGAAAGCATTACTAAAAAGGAATCAGTTCAACACGTATTAGGATTTTAAAAAATCCAATATCTTGTCAGCGGCTCACTCATATGGTGGTAAATGCAACTGTATTGTGTTACAAGAATGCCAATTTGCACCCTCCGCTAGGCCAATGCATTTCTGTTTAGGACTTTTGTGCTGTGGTAAGCTGGGCATCATTGCACGCTTTAGATGAGATATTACAAACTGAACACTGGTGTGGAGCAATCTAGCTGTTTTTTTTGCACTTGTGTACATACAAGTACATAATAAAAATAATATAGTACTCTATAATATTTTAACATAGTATACAAATCTATGGATGTCTTATTAAGCAACGTTAGCATTTTGGGTGTGAGCTATGATTTATTTATTGAATTTTCAAAAAATAATTCCAGGCCATTGGTGTAAATTCCAGGCCATTGGCATAATTACACAGAAGCACAGTCTTGGTGACATGCAGAGCACTCAAATCATTATGAATGGGCTTTTATTCTAATTGCCTTTTATTACATCTCTGGCTAATGATACTGTACATCTTTCATGCGTGTGACAGATCATTTATTTTCGAGCTGAATAATATAGCTGTCACGTCAACTGATTTTTTCTGGCTATTACTGTACACACAAGAACACAATAGATTACTGATAACGATGTGTTTAGACTATATATACTTGTCCTTGCACATTAACCCAGTTATGGAAGAACAATGTGAATACAGTCTGAGGGGATTTTGAAATGCAAGTTTACCTCAGAACCTTGTTTTCATTCTGCAAAACCTGCACAGCCACGTTACATGATCCATTTGCATGAGCCACAATGCTGATGTCACCAAACTCGGCCTAAAAGAAAAATCAATCAATCAGTAAACTGTCTAACTGCATGAATAAACAGGAGTACTTTGATTTGATTTGTCTTTTGACTTTCGTAAACTTACCTGTTCGACTTTAATATCATAATCTCCATTCAGTTTTTTCCCCCTGAAGAGTTTTGCCCTGTAAAAAAAGGGAAAACATATTTAAAGATTTGAAAAATAAATGTCAAGACTATATCCAGTGGGTAAGAAATGTACACTGTAAAAAATGCTGGGTTCCACACAATTCCTCCGCTGCAAAGAAGTGCTTTTCTTACTTAGATTTGTTGGCCTCTATTTTAACGATCTAGACGCAAAGTCTTAAGCACATGGCGCAAAAGCATTAAGGACGTGTCCACTTTTTCTATTTTAAGGACGGAAAAATACGGTTTGCGCCCTGGTGCATGGTCTAACAGGGTTGTGCTTATTCTCTTATGAGTTATGGGTGTGTTTTGAGCATAATGTGCATTAAACCAATCAGAGTCTCATCTCCCATTCCCTTTAAGAGTAAGTTGCGTCACGCCATTGTGCATTTACTATTTACATGGTGGACTTTCCAAATTCAGTTCTAATTTCCAGCAAACGAATAAATGAACAATAATGACGAAGTGTGGTAAAAAACTGAATTATTTCCAAACGCACAACCTATTCTTATGCCCTATATGATGCATACGTCTCCAAAACCCGACAGGTGGAGAAATCTAAACTTGTTTTTATTCAAACAAATTTAAATATGCATATAATAAATAATAATGCTAATAATAATAACATTATACAAATGCAAATGGTCATGAATATACTGAAAAAAGCCCCCTCGAGATGAAGAAGGCATGGAGGTAGTGGTTTTTATATTTATGTAGAAAATACAATTTTTTTGTAACATTTTAATCCTTTATTTTTTTACATATGTGAAGATATTTGTGTACTGCTGTACATGCAGTGTGTATTAAGCAATGTGTAAGCGTTTGGACCTGCACAGGCGCATAATTAACGTGCTCTGCGCTGGACTTTAGAACAGCTTTTAGTTGGTCAATGGCACGGTCTATTTCAGTTCCTCAAAATAGCAACGTGCCAACAATGCGCCTTAACACACCTCCTTTTTAGACCGGCACACCCATGAGTCCACAAAGTGGCGCAAATGGATTTGATATTTAAACATCGTGGCGCAAAACGTGAAAATTAGGGTTGCGCTGGTCTGAAAATAGCAACAAATCGCGCCGTGCATGTCTTGTGCCTTATTGCGCCGGGTGTATGATAGGGCCCTTTGTCTTGTTTCATGTTGTCCCAACACAAATCGATTAAATTAACTTAAAGGTGCAGTAGGTGATTGTCTTCAGAAACATTTTTTGTTGTGCTGGTTGAAAGTCTCTTCACATTCCAATAGTAATGATTAAAGTAAATGATCTAAATGTATTTATATGTATTTTTATATTCTGGGTAAGTCATAAAACTAAAAAATGTTCATCCAATTAAAAATTGTCGGGCTGACATTTCCCATAATTCTGATAAGTAGCCCAAACTGTCTGTCAACAAATGCAGATTTGTACATCTGCACATCTGTTCACGCAGATCCGCCATTAGCGCGTGCACATGCACACGAGACACATGAGATCACAGCGGTAAAATCAAATGCTGAATCAAAACTTAAAAATCCTGAATTAGTATTGGAGTTATTTTTGCATGCTGGAGGATGGATGACTCCATGGCTGAATTTTTTTTTAGACAGGTAATGTTATGTTTTAAAAGTATTTTAGTTACACGAAGCTTATATAGATGTAGTTGTTATGAACGGGCTATATGCACAGTAGTGTTGTTCAGCCACTGAAATCTTCCGGTGAACGATTGATATGATTTTTATTTAGTTAACAAAACATAAGTAAATAGAGCTATTCCGCCTAGCCTGCTTTACTGAGGTGAAGTTGGTTTTATATTCACATCACATTGGTTTATTTTTGAACAACGACAGCCTGTGACGCACTCCCTATATTGTTTACCATGCTACTTTGAATATTCGCTCTGAAATAGCATGTAAGTATGGCTTAGTAACAAGTGTAATTCCTGCACGCCGCCGGCCGACCACTAACTACATTTCTAACTGGCGAATGACATGAACTGGTTGTCAGCTGTCGTGCAAGTGTTCGTGTTTCAGGAGGCGTGGCTTTGGACGGCAGGGGTGGGACTGTGTTTCAAAGCTATTATGCTAACCGGTTAGCATTTTGGCAGATCGCCTACTGCACCTTTAATTACTTTCACAAATTTAAGTGGATTGAGCATAAACAATTAAGTTGTCCCAAAAAAACCTCCAGAATTGTGTTGATTCAGTTCATTTTAAACAAGTAGTTTGGACAAACAGGCAAGCAGACTGTATCAGTTCAAGCTTTCAATGAATCAATCATGTGTTAATATAATACAAAATACAAGAGTGTCCCACTTGTACACCTCCTACAACACATGCGGTCGAGACAGCAGAGTGTATGGAGGTATTTTTGCCCTACATGTTGGCATAAGGATGATGCCATATTGTGCAGCAGGCTAGTTACCATGGTGACCAACAATTTTGCTCTTTTTTTCATACCTTAAGTAGTTCATGTGACATTCAAGGAATTCCTGGATTTCATTGCCTGTTTAGTTTATTGTATTCAACAACTTAATTTAACCACACACACACAGGTTGGGTTTTAATGTGTTAAGGGGACCCATATAGACATAATGATTTTACAGACTGATTATTTTTACAGACACAAAATACTTCATGCTGGATGATTTATGAGCTGTTTTCCTTAAAAGTGTGCCCACAGGGTCAATAAATGACTGGTATTGCTATACTTGTGGGGACATAATCATTTATTTTCTATAACAAAGATTATAGCTAATATATATAGGCCAAGTTAACTCTTATAGAGCTGCAACATCAAACATGCAACCAATCTAGATGTAGGTTGCTAAACTACTGTTATCTCAGTTACATTAAGAGCTATAATTCAGTGCACTGCTGTTTAAACTATACTTGTTAGTAATTACAGTACTGTCATGTAGGGACTTTTTCTTTTCCGATCGACAATCATGGTGGGAGAGACAGATGAAAAGCTCAGCTGAGAGTTTATTGGTCCCTTCTGCTTTGAAACAAATAAGACACAGTTTTTTACCGCTGATCTATTCTTTAACGACAAAAAACTGAGGTTAAAAAATATATGCGTTTTGACTATGCTGTTAGTAATTGAGCTAAAGTATCTATATAGTAATATTACAGTATTAGCTAACAGTATTGCAGTTTACATGACAGTAGTATACTGCAAACAATGGGTAGAATTACTAGATGTAACTCCTACTGGGTAGCGTTTGGGTTAGTATGGATATTAAAGCATTTTAATGTTTAATCTACACTGAAAAAATGACGTTTGCTGTTTGTTCAAACTACTTAGTTAAAATAAGCTGAAACAACACAATTCTTGTTTTTATTTTGGGACAACTTAATTGTTTTATGTTCAATCCACTTAAATTTGTAAATCACGAAAACGAGTTAACTTAATTCCTTCATGTTGTCTCAAAACAAATCGATTGTGTGGAACCCAGCAATTTTTTTACAGTGTAATTATTGTAGTGTATTACTGTAAAACGTTATATAATATAATGTCAACTAATTTACGTTTTGTCAGATTAGTGGCTAATTCGTACAAATTTGTTTCGTACAAGTTCAGTCGTGCGAAATGTAAGATTTTTAAAAGGAGGCGTGGCACCAAAACCCACCCCTAAACCCAACCATCATTGGGGGATGAGCAAATCCCACTAAAATGTACGAATTAAATCATACAAATTCATACAAATTGGCCACTAAATCAAAAAGTTACGAATTGGCGTGAGATAGCGTTGGGTATTCAGTACTACGAATCAAAAACCTTTTGACAAATAAATAACAACGATTTGATTTTAATTCCTTATACTGACAACAACACCATTCAGTAAGACAAATACTACAAATCAAGTCGCTGGTGACCTTATGATTTTAAAACTGCGAAAGGTATTTGACAGTATGTAAAGTTGGTTTTAAAGCAATGCCTTAGTTCCTACTGGAATAGTATACTGTGTATTTCTTCATCTGTCCAGAGGAGGTTGTTTACAATGAGAATTGACCATTATATGGGATTAATTTGACTGATTTAATGGATGACATAATTAATATGTTCCAAAAATCTTACATTAAAGAAACACTATGCAGTAAATACATCAGTGTTAAAATCTTGACCTAAATATTGTGGTCCAGTTTTCACCATACCAAATATAGCACACCAGACATCCCTATAGGCAAAAAATATACATTTATCTGATAAACCACACCAAACAAATTTAAACCAGTGGTTACTTTAGGTATTATTCGTAAATTTGTGTCTCATTTATTCTAAAATCATTCCCAACTCGACACAAATTAAACACATAGCACCTCTCAAAAAAGATTTCATAAACCACAATAGAAATCTGCAAAAATTACAAAAATCATATATGATCATTTTTTAATATGAATAAAATAAAGACCCCTCCCTTTTTCAACCCCTTTTTGTTTGTATCTTTATTAGTTTGTTTTTGTATCTATAATAATCTATTTTTTTTTTTACAACAGAACTAAATTATTTGTGTAACATTAAAAACAAAGGGTCGGTGTTTTCCAACAAATAGACCATTTACTGTACACGTACACTCAAAAAAATGACATTTGCTGTTTGTTATTTAAATTGAGCTGAAACAACACAATTTTGGATTTTTTTTGGAGACAACTTAATTGTTTTATGTTCAATCCACTTAAATGTGTAAAAACCTATAAGGTAACTTAATTCCTTCATGTTGTCCCAACACTAATCGATTGTGTGGAAGCCAGCATTTTGTTACTGTGTATGAGCATACAGTGAGCAAGATCCATTGTTAATATATGAATAACAAACACTTAAAACACAAGTATCAATTACGTATAGTTGTATCTGTATTGAGTTTCTCTTTTTTGAGGCTTTGACAAACAGCTTTGGTCATGTGATTATTTACACTAAACATGAATGTGACAGAAATATCTCAGAAAGTAGCTAGAAAGCAATCGGTGCAGCAGGTTTGTCTCACACTCCAGGTATTTCCAGCTCCAAAGATTATCTCTTTCATGTGTATATTTCACAATATTTTCTATATTTTCACATTGTTTTAATCTTGTGTTAATTCCATGAGCACAATACTTAATCTTAAAGGGATAGTTCACTCAAAAATGAAAATTCTGTCATCGTTTACTCACCTTTTACCTGTTTCGCTGTTGTTCTTTTGAACACAAAAGAAGATATTTTGAAGAAAGCTAGAAATATGTAACCGTTGACCTCCATAATATTTGTTTTTCCTACTATGGAAGTCAACTATGGAAGTCAATTCCAAAAACAGAAGAGGAAAAAAGCACCAGGCCCAGATTTTGTAAC
>CAIGQV010019158.1:155562-181483 GCA_903798115.1 Danio jaintianensis | reverse complement strand
TTTAAATTCAGCCCATTTAAATTGTTTGAAACCACTTACCTTAAAAACAAATAGTAAATCCAATGAAACATTATTTTTCACTGTAGAAAATGCTTCGTGATTTAAGAATTTTTGATATTTGGACTATAGAAACAAGACCAAAAATCTAAGTAAGAAAAGCATTTATTTTTTTGCAGTGCATGCAAATAAGTACGACCTGCGATTAATGCAGTGATGGCTTTCCCCAGTCAATAACAGCACGATGCACGTAAATCTACTACCTTTTATTTCTTTACCAATCGAAAAAAAGTACACTGAAAAATAATGGTTCATTGGATTTACAATTTTTTTTTTAAGTTAAGTGGATTCAAACAATTTGGGCTGAATTTAAACAAACAAATTAAGTTGAACATTACTAAATTTAATTGGTTTGTTTAAATTCAGCCCATTTAAATTGCTTTAAGTTATTTAAAAAAATTTAGTAAATCCAAGGAATCATTTCTTTCACTGCAGAAAATGCTTCTTGATTTAAGAATTTTTGATATTTGGACTAGAAACAAGACCTAAGTAAGAAAAGCATTTTTTTTTTTTGCAGACTTGCAATTAATGCAGTGATGACTTTCCCCAGTCAATAACATCACGATGCATGTCAATCTACTACCTTCATTTCTTTACCAACCGAAAAGTAGCTCAGTACTAAACCATCCTCAACAGATGGGGATGCAAAAACGAGGAGTCACCAAATCAGATGAAATAAGCAATATCAGTGAAGACCGTTGCTCTTACCAGTCGTGCTGAGGCTCGTCAATAACCAGCAGGATCTTGAGTCTTTTGGATGATGCGGGGACAGAGGTTTGCTCCACCAGCCCGGCCGAGGCAGCCGTCTGCTTGACCACATTCGTGATGGAGCTGAAAAAGCCCGTCCCTAAGCCCGGTTGGGGCTGGATGGGTTTCCTCTCTTGGCGCGGGGACACCGGGGCTGGTCCTGAGGCTGGTGCTGGCGCTGGTGCTGGGGCTGGTCCTGGAGGGGGAGGCTGAGGAGGATCTGGTTTCTGCAGGTCTGACATGTAGCCATTAGGCAGGTTAGAGATGAAGGTACTGTCGGACAGACGCCGGCGCAGGTAGTTCATGATGGCAGACTAGAGGAGCAGTGCTGATCTGGAAACTGATGTGGAGATTTACTTCAGCGGAAAGACAGCCATGGAAGTGAGATGCTGGGATCCCTCCTTGCGTCGCAGTGTTTCCTCCCCTCTCTGCTTCTGATGTCACATTTGCATTCAGCCAATCAGGTGCTTTTGCTGCATCCCTGCATGAGATGCTCGGTCTCTCTCTCCCTTCCCCCATGCTAGATGACCTGAACACACATCCTCCTTCATGACAGGACAGTATAAACAGAAGGCTTCCTGCAGTACATGCGCGCGTGGATGAAATAAGAGTGGGAATGAGCAGATGAGCCTTCCCTCGCTGAAATGCTGATTTGTTTTTCCTCACAAAGAGAAACTGTTTCAGCAATCAGTCATTGTCATGTCACAGTCTATACTGCAGTCTCTGCACAGCTTACCCCGGATTCTTGCATGCATGTACAACGATAATGCATTTTTTTATTTGTTTATCTCCTTACGAGTATATGAATACCAATTAATTATTGCGTCTCAACTAAGAGTATATATATTTTTTGTTAGTTTGTTAGTGCCATCATACATCATTAGCCAAATGATGAACAATAAGAGCGTTTGAAGGGGTCTTCATGTCTCTCTCGAAGGTCATTGTCAAGCCGGTCATTTGGTCAAATTGCACACTCTACATTCCATTCCATAAAGGTCCACTCTCACGACATTTAACCTGTGGGGCTTCTCATGTTACTACCATCAAGGAGAATTCTGTTTGTTTGTTCAAATGAGTGAATGAAATCAATTCCACATCTACAGATGATATAAAAACGACACCTGGCATATATTGTGTCTATAATGTACTGATGCAAATTCCCTTTGAATTGACATAAGCCTCATTTTAATATTCAGAAAACAACAACATTTTTTTTACACTCCAAGAAGCATTTTGTTAAAAGATTTTGAAAGTTCATTCTTAATGGAACCATAAACACAATGCAACATGTATATTGTACTTTTTTAAATACTTTTTTTGTGCCATACCTGTAGTTAGTGTGATTGGACTGAGTAAAATGCAGGTAAGTAAGAGGTGTTGACAGGTGTTTTGCATTGCTTTTAAGAAGATGTAAATATTGAAAGAAAAATATTGAGTGTGAGGGAAACTCAGAAATGTTTAGAATCCTTCTTCTGCTGCTGCAGTGCTATAAACAATAAGATAAATGGCAATAAGATATTGCAGATATAAACTTTAAAAAAATCAACTTGATTGTCATTATTTAACATCATTCATGTCTTTTAACTTTATAAGCGATTAAACTGATTAAAAACATCTTTATCCTAAGTAATGGAGGTATAATATAATAAGGACAAGATAGCAGCATAAAACAACAGCATAAAATACATTACCATTTCTGTTGTTGTTATTATTATTAATATTGAACAGAATGTTCCTTTATAATGGGATTCGGGGCGTCACGGTGGCGCAGTGGGTAGCACGTTCGCCTCACAGCAAGAAGGTCGCTGGGGGGTTGGGGGGACTGAACCCCCTAATTAATGCTTGATCCCCCCTGAAGTACGTCAAAACAACATGTATGGGGGGGTCTGTTCATTCATTCATTTTCTTTTCGGCTTAGTCCCTTTATTAATCTGGGGTCGCCACAGCGGAATGAACCGCCCTTCCAGCTGCAACCCATCACTGGGAAACATCCACACACACTCATTCACACACATACACTACGGCCAATTTAGCTTACCCAATTCATCTATAGCGCATGTCTTTGGAGTTTTGGGGAAAACCGGAGCACCCGGAGGAAACCCACGCGAACACGGGAAGAACATGCAAACTCCACACAGAAATGCCAACTGACCCAGCCGAGGCTCAAACCAGCGACCTTCTTGCTGTGAGGCAACAGCGCTACCCACTGCGCCACCGCATCGCCCGAAATTCTTTTTAGTATAGCCTATTTAGTACCATTGAAATGTCAATTGTTTAGGGATTAATTGTTCTAGCAGTACAGTATTTCTACATATCCTAAAATAATTCAACATTTTCAGTTTTTGTCTATGCAAAATTAAAAATGTCCATCCACCATGGATGTTAAAATAGCTTAAAATAGCTTACAGAACGCTAACTGTTTCATTCATTCATTCATTCATTCATTCATTCAAACAAACAGAATTTTATTCGATGATAACATGAGAAGCCCCAGAGGTAAAGTAAATGTCGCGAGAGAGAGGACCTTTACCACACGGAGCGATGTGGCTGTCTGGTGGAACTCGTTACTTTCCTCAGCGCTGTTCAGGATGGACCAATGCCAGTCGTTTGTGATGACTGCATAATTATTTATTTTCATTCGTATTAATGTTACAATTCTGATTTAAAAAAAAAATCTGATTAAACAAAAAATATAGACAAATAAACCGCTCTTTGGGAGATTTAAAAAAAATAATAATTATGTATTTTTTTTCTTAGGCGGAAATAGACGGTGACTGTCTCCTGTGGAGAAACTTTAGCGTTGTATTCTCACATTACAATCGTAACACAAGTTTGACTTTTTTTTTTAAATTAACGTTACTAAACGCTGACAACAGGTCGTGCTTGACAAGAAAGAGTTGGTGTTTTGGAATAAAGTAACATTTTGATAAAGAGGCTAACTTGCTAATAGCTAACAACGAGCTAGCAAAACTAGCCCATTGTGCTAAAAACAAACGTTTTTGTTTACTTTTTAAAATTCTAATTTCTCACAGACTTTTTTAAAGCTGCTGTATAATGTGAAAGACGTCCGTTTTTGCCAACAGACTGAAGTCTGTAGATGAAGTGGAATCAACAGTTAGATTGCTTCTTTAAATCTTAATGTTTGTGATAAAATGGATATTTTGATCAATGAAATCATCAATAAAATGAACAATAACATCAGCGGGCTGCATTGTAATCCATATGATGAAGGTGAGTAATCGCATTAACAGTTCTAAAGCGCTACGTGTTTAATATTGAGTTTCTGAAGTAGTACCCACGTAATTCATTATTTTGTGTGTTTTGCAATACAATTTCATGATAAAAAGCATTTATATCACGACTATCTTTCATAAACATCCCTTTACTCAACTTTTTTTACAGTCCGATCCAAACTTTCAGTCATGAAGTTACATTTTATTTCATTTTAATTAATTTTTATTTTGAGGATTTCAATTAAGCTTTATCTTCTGTTATCTTCATTATTGCATCCATTTTGTGTGTCATTTGCATTTTTAGATATGGACAAAATGAGCATAATGTCGTAACTGCAAATACATATATATATTTTTACTGCTGGTCTGTTGACTTTAAAGTATACTTCATTCATTCATTCATTCATTTTCGGCTTAGTCCCTTTATTAATCTGGGGTCGCCACAGCGGGATGAACCGCCAACTTATCCAGCATATGTTCTACGCAGCGGATGCCCTTCCAGCTGCAACCCATCACTGGGAAACATTCATACACACTCATTCACACACATACACTACGGACAATTTTTAGCTTACCCAATTCACCTATACCGCATGTCTTTGGACTTGTGGGGAAAACCGGAGCACCCGGAGGAAACCCACGCGAACACGGGGAGAACATGCAAACTCCACACAGAAATGCCAACTGACCCAGCCGAGGCTTGAACCAGCGACCTTCTTGCTGTGAGGCGAACGTGCTACCCACTGCGCCACCGCGTCGCCCCTAAAGTATACTTAAGTATTAGATTAGTAAAAAAAAGTCTTTGCCTAATTACGATTTAAGCCCATTGAAGTTCTAGCATAACATCATTTTAGTGCATGGTGAATAAAAAAAAAATGTTTGATTATTTTAAGCTGAATCAAAACATTTGCCAAGTAGATGATCAATATGACTAACCCCATGAATTTGAATCTGATTTATTGACAGATGGTTCAGAAGCATCTAGGGTTCCGGTGCTTGACTCAGGATGTCCACCTGTGAGCCCAACCAAGAGAAAACACCATGAAAACAAAGACTCAGACAAAGGACAAATGAACAAAATGAGATGTTTATTTGCATCACATCTGTACGTCTTATATTTGAAATGCAGATTAGAATGATCTTTTTTTTTTTTTCTTGTGATTTGTTTTATTTTATTATTATTTGTATTACATTTAGTCTTATTATTAATATCTTTTATTTTCCCTTTTAGGACAAATCCAAATGAAAGCACTGGAAATCAAGAGTCATGGAATTTCAGTTCATTTGGACACAGTGGTTCGAGTGGTCTACATAGCCATCATATATTTGCACCTTTCCCCATTTTTGCAGTTGATCGACCCTTTGAGATGAACCGACAAATCTTAGATCCTACTAGAAGCGTGCTTCCTACACTTGGAACCAGCACAAAACAGCAGCAGGTCAGACTTGTTTACATGCATTTTCTTTAAAGAAGATCTATTATGCAAAAGTCACTTCTATAACTGGTTTAAAAAGAGTTGTGTGGCAGCAGTGTGTGAATACAGCCAGCCTCAAATGGTAAAAATGAATTAAATCTATTTTTTATAGTCACACTTGATAAAAACAAGTCTGCAGAAATACTTTGATTGACATTCTCCCCTTGTACATGTCAGCAGAGGGAGAAAGCCCCACCCATTAGTCACGATCTTTCCCTCATTAGCATAGGCAGGCCTGAGTGAGAAGCAGTCGTCCGTCATTAGTTTTTGCACTGCATGTGCTGAATGTAATGTCAGCAACAAAGAGGCATTATACATGGGGAGTTTTAGGATGCACAAATGAACACCATACTCGGCATTGACTACCTTCTTCTGAGACACTTCTTTTGACATTTTCAGTTTTTCTCAGAGATAACATTAGTTCTGTTTTGAATCTGCCGCTATGCTGATGCACAGCTGTTTGTAGCTCCGCCCTCTTATGAAAAGAGCACAATCTCATTTGAATATAAAGCGACAGTCACCAAAATGGCACAATTTGGATAAAAGCCTAAAAGCGACACTTTCAAAGAGTTTTAAAAAATATTTGTGTGGTAGTTTGAGCTATCTTGTAAAAAGGAGCATAATAGGTCCCCTTTAAAACATGGATTCTACATCAGCAAACTTAACTATTACAGTACGAGTGGTTTAATGTAGGTAAAATGAGCAGTAGAAGTATAACCGTCATGTTTCCAAACAGTAGAAAATAAGCAATATTATTTTTATTTCAGAATCGTCCATCTGTAATCACCTGTGCCCCTGCCAGCAACCGGCCTTGCAGCCTCTCCAGTTGCCACATGTCCCCTGATAGCTGCACATCTGGATCTGCCAACAAGACCAATGGTAGTTCATCTACACATGTATTTAGGGCTGATCGATATGACAAAAATCTCATATCATGACACAAGTCATCTCATATCCTGATAACAATATACATCACGATATAGTACCATTTCTGTAAATACAATCAGTTAATAATTAATATATTGACCACATGTAAAGAACTATTTTACACAGCCTATTTTATACAGTATATACTTACAAATGTACTTATTCATATGTGATTATATTTCTCATATAATCTATAACTTTTGTCTGAAATGTTTGATAAAAAAAATGTAGAATTATAAAAAAAATATTAAGAAAATATATAACACTTTTCAAAAATTTACAGGTCCAACATACAGTAAAAATAAATAAATAAAATATTGCTAAATAAATAGCAAAATGTAAGCATTGTACTTTCAAGATTCTGTCTGCATCCTGGTAATGCCATGTAATTTTGCGCTCATGTAAATTATGACAAAGTGTTACCGTAGTCCAGGGGCGTAGCAACCGGGGGGGATACGTCCCCCTGACTTTTAGAGACAGATAATTTAGAAACAGGTGATTAATAATTATATGAACGTAAACTTTTGGATCTCATACAGCTGTCCCCCCACTTTTAAAATGTCTGCTACGCCCCTGCTGTAGTCCATGTATTTTGTGACACCACAAAATAACGATAGAGGATAACATGAAAGGATAGGATTTTTATTTTATTTATATATTGTCATATTGCCCACCCCTACATGTATTAATAATTGTTGTAGTACAGGGCTGTTGAATGCTTGATTCTGATTGGCTGACGAACATCTAAGGTATGCAGTTATTTTCAGAAAAATCACAGCTAAAGTTGTTTCAGGCAGATTTGGACTGCATTACAGTTTCATATCTTTACACTGACTGATTTCAGTTATTTCACAGCTACAACAGTCAAAAGTAGGCTTAACACTTTCAATGAGATGTGTACGAAACTTACTTACAGTAGCAGTTTGAGGACAAAAACCTAACAAATGTCTTGAATGCAACATCTGAACAGTGTCAGCATCACTGCATCAGGATAATCATTATTTTTCTAATAATTCAATGGCCTGTTTTCAGTTAAAACTGCTCTTACAGGAAGAATTAAGGAATGCACATTCAGACCAAATTAAACCAATAATTAAGAGTGAATGGCAAGCAGAATGGGATCAGTGCTCATTTAATAGACTTTTTGAAATCCATCCCTTTTAGGAAGAAAATCAAATTATTCTTTTAATTCAAGACATGATGAGGTTATTTGTACAAGATGCCGTATAGGACACACTAGACTTACACATAGATACAGTGCATCCGGAAAGTATTCATAGCGCTTCACTTTTTCCACATTTTTTTATGTTACAGCCTTATTCCAAAATAGATTAAAATCATTTATTTCCTCAAAAAATCACATGTACATAAGTATTCACAGCCTTTGCTCAATACTTTGTTGATTCACCTTTGGCAGCAATTACAGCCTCAAGTCTTTTTGAATATGATGCCACAAGCTTGGCACACCTGTCTTTGGGAATTTTTGCCCATTTCTCTTTGCAGTACCTCTCAAGCTCCATCAGGTTGGATGGGAAGCGACGGTGTACAGCCATTTTCAGATCTCTCCAGAGATGTTCAATAGGATTTAGGTCTGGGCTCTGGCTGGGCCACTGAAGGACTTTCACCGAGTTGTTGTGAAGCCACTCCATTGATATTTTGGTGGTGTGCTTTGGGTCATTGTCCTGCTGGAAGATGAACCGTTGCCCCAGTCTGAGGTCAAGAGCACTCTGAAGCAGGTTTTCATTCAGGATGTACATTGCTGCATTCATCTTTCCCTCTATCCTGACTAGTCTTCCAGTTCCTGCTGCTGAAAAACATCCCCACAGCATGATGCTGCCACCACCATGCTTCACTGTAGGGATGGCATTAGCCTGGTAATGAGCGGTGCCTGGTTTTCTCCAAACGTAACGCCTGGCATTCACTCCAAAGAGATAAATTTTAGTCTCATCAGACCAGAGAATTTAGTTTCAGATGCCTTTTGGCAAATTCCAGGCGGGCTGCTATGTGCCCTTTACTCAGGAGTGGCTTCCGTCTGGCCACTCTACCATACAGGCCTGATTGGTGGATTGCTGCACAGATGGTTGTCCTTCTGTAAGGTTCTCTTCTCTCCACAGAAGAATGCTGGAGCTCAGACAGAATGACCATCGGGTTATTGATCACCTCCCTGACTAAGGCCCTTCTCCCCCGATCACTCAGCTTAGATGGCTGGCCAGCTCTAGGAAGAGTCCTGGTGGTTCCAATCATCTTCCACTTACGGATGATGGAGGCCACTGTGCTCATTGGAACTTTCAGAGCAGCAGAAACTTTCTGTAACCTTCCCCAGCCTTGTGCCTCGAGACAATCCTGTCTCGGAGGTCTACAGACAATTCCTTTGTCTTGATGCTTGTTTTCTGCTTTGACATGCACTGTCAACCCTGGGACCTTATATAGACAGGTGTATGCCTTTTCAAATCATGTCCAATCAACTGAATTTACCACAGGTGAACTCCAATTAAGCTGCTGAAACATCTCAAGAATGATCAGTGGAAACAGAATGTACCTGAGCTCAATTTAGAGGTTCACGGCAAAGGCTGTGAATACTTATGTACATGTGATTTTTCAGGTTTTTTATTTTTAATAAATTTGCAACAATTTCAAAAAATATTTTTTCACATTGTCATTATGGGGTATTGTGTGTAGAATTTTGAGGAAATAAATGAATTTTATCCATTTTGGAATAAGACTGTAACATAAAAAAATGTGGAAAAAGTGAAGCGCTATGAATACTTTCCGGATGCACTGTATTTACTTGAAGGAAAAGCTGATCCAAAGTGTCAATATTGCAATAATATCCTAAATGTAAAACGCATACTTTTAAAATGCTGTATTTTTGATATTTATGAAACAGCATTTTATATCTAGACATAATTCTGAATCCTTTAAAATTAGTTTTAGATTTTTTAAATTGAAAGTAAATCTTAAAAAAAACATTTAAGATTTTTATTTTGTGTTATTAATAATATGTTGTTGATTAAAAAAAGATCTATATTATTATAAACCTATTTATTATAGGTTTAATATAGGTTATAACTTTTTTTCAGGAAATAAGCATTGAAGCTGATATGGCAAATAAACTCTGAATTTCTCACTTGAAATAGCTTTATTTTTTCAGAAGGCACCAATGATTTATTTATCTTTATCCTGAAATCTCTCTCTTTATTTTCTCTTCATCAGCAAACAATGTGTGTGACCCTGTAATTGAGGAGCATTTCCATCGCAGTCTGGGGGACATCTATAAGGAGCCCTTACCTGTTTCTAACTCCGTGTCCACAACAGGCTCAGTTGATGACCACTTCACTAAAGCACTGGGGGACGCCTGGTTACAGATCAAAGCCAAAGGCAATGGTGGAACAGCACCAAAGCATGTTGGTCAGTCTTAAATAACTCAAAACAAACATGAACTGGTCACACTTTGTATTAGGTGGCCTTAACTAATATGCACTTACACTGAAATTAATCATTTGTTACAATGGACTTATTGTGTAAATACATTACCTTAACCCACCTTTAATTCTACCCATACCACCAAACCTGTCCCTAATCCTACCTGTATGCCACACCAAGAGCACCAGAAGTGTTCTGCAATACATTATGCACACAGTAAGTACGTTGTATTTATTTTTTTGATGCAAGTACATAGTAGTTAAGGCCACCTAATATAAAGTGGGACCAATTAACTGGTTCATGGTGTAGATAAGACCAGATCCTCCAAGACCTGACCCAGAAGCTGCATTTATATCAATAATATTCAGCATTTTTTATCTATTTTACTTTACTGAACAAGGAACAAGTTTAAGTAACTCCCATCTTTTCATTTCAGTTTTCAAGGCAAAAATAGTTTAAAATAGTTGCTTCTCTCACTTTAAAACCTAATGTATGGATGCAGTATACTGATACCAGGGTTTGTACGGGTGCTGGAAATCCGAGAAGAGTCTACACATGCACTCTCAGCAATCACAGTGTCATCACTTGCCCTATTAAGTGCATGTGTCTAAGCGTGCATGTGCAAAAATCTTGAATTTTAATGTAGCGTTTTCAAGGTTTCAAAAGTGGTTAGATTTTGTATAAACAGGGTGTCCGCGGGGTCTTAAAAAGTCTTAAAATATATTACATTTCAAAAACTACATTTTAGGCCTTAAAAAGTCTTAAATAAACTGAAATATGTTGTTGTAGGTCTTAAATCATTTTAAACGGTACCCACTTGGTACAATCCAAAAAAAGTTGAACAAAAGTCAAATTGATTAACTCTATCTACCAATATGGTTTGATTATATTCTTTTATTCAATTCAATTCATCTTTATTTCTATAGCGCTTTTACAATGTAGATTGTGTCAAAGCAGCTTAACATAGAAGTTCTAGTAATTTGAAACTGTGTCACTCCAGTTTTCAGAGTTGAAGTTCAGTTCAGTTTAGTTTAGTTCAGTGTGGTATAATTTTCACTGCTGAAAGTCCAAACACTGAAGAGCAAATCCATCGATGCGCAGCTCCACAAGTCCCAAACCAAGCAAGCCAGTGGCGAGGAACAAACTTCACCAAGTGACGAAAGTGAAGGAAAAAAACTTTACATCCTTACAGTAACATTTGTTTAAAAGTTCTCGATGTATTTATAGCTTACCTGGTGAGAACGCTGACCTGGACAGACTGTTGTTCATAAATTTAGTTTGTTATAATTTTTACAACTTTTTTTTTTTAAAGAAAAGTGATTCTGAATAAAAGTATATGTAAATAACTAGAGTTCGCTTGTTTTGACACATTATTTAAAGGGCACCTAGTTTACCCCTTTTTCCAGATTTAATATAAGCCTTTTGTGTCTCCAGAATGTGTCTGTAAAGTTTCAGCTCAAAACACCCATCAGATTATTTATTAGACCTTTCAGAAGTTTGTAATTTTTAGCTCTGAGCATCTTGTAGCTGTTTTGGTGGACTGTGCCTTTAATGCTAGTCCTCCCCGCTCACCATTCCCACGTGCCTGTCAGTGTTCCTCAATCTCCGCCCTCGGCTGCCTCAGATAACAGACAGACATGAAGGAAGCAGATCTCACGTAACGTTTGTGAGAAATATTACAGTAAGAACTTTACCAATGATTATTTTATGTATTTGTTGTGGAGTTTCAATGAGTCACACACAATGCCGTTACAAAGTTCACGCACACACACAGTGGACACACACACACAGACAGCACGCGTGTTTAGCTTTGCACTGTTTTTGCACAGCAAATGTGACAGGATACACATTAATATCCACTGCTGTATGGATATCCGTTATGTTAATGTACAAAGTAAACCTGATTTAACGTCCACAACCCGGGATTGAAGCATCTTCTTTTATAATTGTACTGACACGTGGCTGTGGTGATAAAGTAAACTTTAAGTAAATCGCTGTAATTCATTACAAACATGCACTGTTTTAAAAACGTGTTAAACTTGTAAAACTCACTCTTGATCACATTTCATGATGATTGATGATCCTAGCGAACTGAACAGATCCTTTAATCCCGGTTGCTTTGAGCACGTTCTCTCTTGTTGATATGATTATACGCATTACTACGGAGACATGTTAATACGCAGCTGTCAATCAATTCGGTGGGCGGGGAAACCGCTCTCCTACGTCAAGTTGCGGTCGGCCTCAAAATGGGAGGGATTTGGATGCTATTTTAACGTCTGGAAAAAATAAATAAATAAAACAACTATACCTACACACAGTTCTGTCCAAACAGCTTAAAAAAGATGATTTTCATCATAGGTGCCCTTTAAAATATATGGCTAAGAAATATCTAAATTTGAATTTTAAAGGGGCAAGTAAAAATCTTTTCTATTGGCACAACCAGCCATTCAAAACAAATCATTAGCATTTTGCCCTGTTTAAGTCTGACGTTTCATTCATTTAATACATTCAAAGTTTCTGGAGACTGATTCTGAAGTGTGATTATAAAAATAGAATTAATTAATTTTTACCATTAGAGGCTGGCCATAATCACACACCGTTGCCACACAACTGTGTTTTGATTTTTGCATTATAGGTCCACTTTAATTTAAAGAATTTCATGCTATTTGTAGTGTTTGTTTCTTTATCACTGTAATGTGTAAATAACTAAAAAGTACACTGCATTAATGTTTGCGAGGATTTATTTGTCATAAATAGCCCAATATTGACATTATAGCTCTATCTATATGCATTGATATTTGGTAGTGTCAGGGTAAACCTAAAAAATATTAAAAAGTAAAGTTGGATTGGTGTCTTTCTTGTACAAATGTAAAATGAATTAAAATGTGTTAATACAGTTGTTCAATACAACTGTTGGAGTTAATGCTGTAATAACTTCAGCACCTTGATTCCCTGCCTGCCTCTTAAACTGGTCTTGGTCTGGATCTGGTTTTGGCTTGGTCTCTGTTTTAGACATAAAATGATTTTTGGCCATGAAGAACCAATAAGTCTTTATTATTATTATTTTTTTTTTACATTGTGGTTTTTACAAAATTTTTGCTTTAAGTAAGTGTCCCTTTGTTATTGTGATTCATGTTTCAGTTGCTGAGATGGATTTGTTGAAGCCAAAACCCCAAAATCATTAAAAGAAGGGGAAAAACAAACAAAACAAAACTTTGACACTATTTCCATGTCAGTTGAGTGCAGTTCCTCTTTATTATACAAAAATAATAATACTTACACGATGAAAGCAAGATTGCTTAATTGTAATAAAAAAACAAAGTGCCATGTGCAAAAAAAACCCAAAAAAACTAAAAATCTGAAATCATGTAACCTGACTCATCTCAGGTTCCAACATTTCTGCCTTAATTTAAAGGGATAGGTCATCCAAAAATAAAATGAGTTATAAATAATTTTCCCTTTTATTTTTCCAAGCCTGTATGATATTCCTTCTTCTCTTGAACACACGAGATGATGAATGTTGGGAGCCAATCAGCAAAATCACTTTTTTTGTGTGTGCATGTCCAACAGCAGAAAGAATCTTTGTATGTTTGGAAAAATATACAGAACTCGAGGGTGAGTGAACAAACTGTAAATTGTCATTTTTGGGTGAACTTTCCTCCTTTTTTTGGTGT
Organism: Danio jaintianensis; assembly: GCA_903798115.1. NCBI lineage: Eukaryota > Metazoa > Chordata > Actinopteri > Cypriniformes > Danionidae > Danio > Danio jaintianensis. Next base: position 167,947 of record CAIGQV010019158.1, on the reverse strand, counting down.
ACAAGTTCAAAATTCATTTCTGTTTTGTAGCTGTTTCATTTTCTTTTTTGGCTATACATGGAGATTATCAAAATAAGCAACTGCTGGGACAGTCTATTTTTCTAACATGCTTCATTAGATGTGCAAGCAACTGGTTCGACCTCTGGAAAGGCATTGAAAAGTTTTATATATATATATTTTACTGCATTAAATTACATAAAGTAGTCAACTTCTGTGATTACTGGGCTAACTAATAGAGTTGCTCTAAAGCGGGCATCTGTATTTTTATTATCCATCCATGTAATCCACCTATTTTGAAAGTCATGGAAAATTTTGTTATTTTGTTGTTGGAGCAAATTGGAAATTAACTTTTGTTATTGCCCCCATATGCCTTTAGAATTTTACCCTGCTATTAGTTTATTTCTGTGCAGCTGTAATAAAAAAGAAGAAGGTCTTTACATGACTAAATGATGATATGAACACTGATTTATTTTGTATTCCAGTACGAGTGAGTACATTTACTGAATGCTCCAACATAACTATCTCTGTGCTCCATCTTATTGTATTTAGTGACTTACAGTATGTGTTTTGCTGTTTTGATTATTATTTGCTGTCTTTTAGCAACCAGAGTTATTTTTTTAAGTTTGAAGTTACACACTAAATCATTTTTTCTTGTATCCCTTTGTGACACAATACTGTTTCCAGAATATAAAATAAGACAATCGTTACGCAGGGCGTGATGAATAAAAACATATTTACTCTTTTCAAGCATTCATTAATTGTTTGTGTTTTTCAAGTGTATTATTTTCCTGTAAAAAAATAGTTCTGCCTTATGTTTTTAAGTAGAATCAAATACATCAATTAAACAGCAAGGTAAAATTTGTATAACTAAAAAATATAAATAAAGTTGAAGCCTTATTAACCTCACATTTTTACGTAGAATCAAATTCATCAGTTCACTTACTTCAATTAAACAATAAGGTACAATTTGTATAACTAAAAACTATAAATAAAGTCAAAACCTTTTTTTATTTTTTTTAAGTTAAAGCAACAAAAACATACATCGTCATGAAGTTTTGATACATTTTACAGTGATATAAAATTTTGATGTAAAACATATAATACAACACAAATTGAATGTGTAAAAAAAATTCTCGCTGACTTAAATTTTTTAGATGAATCAAATTAACTTTTCGGGCAACACTGTGGCGCAATGGGTAGCACGATCGCCTCACAGCAAGAAAGTTGCTGGTTCGAGCCCCGGCTGGGTCAGTTGCCATTTCTGTGTGGAGTTTACATGTTCTCCCTGTGTTTGCGTGGGGGTGCTCCGGTTTCCCCCACAGTCCAAAGACATGCGGTACAGGTGAATTGAATAAGTGTATGCCGTAGTGTATGTGTGTGAATGCAAGAGTGTATGGGTGTTTCCCAGTGTTGGGTTGCGGCTGGAAGGGCATCCGCTGCGTAAAACATATGCTGGATAAGTTGGCGGATCATTCCACTGTGGCGATTAATAAAGGGACTAAGCTGAAAAGAAAATGAATTAATTAATTAACTTTTTTAGTCATCTCAACTTACATCAATCAAACTGACTAAAAATATTAAGTTAAACTTTTTGTAACTTAAAAGTTATTTGAAACCTGATTAATTTATTAAAATAAGTAGAATCAACATAAAAATATTTGTTGTCTTGGTTTTTTTTGTCATTATATTTTTTACAGTGTTGAGCCATCTAACTTGGCTTAACCGGTTCTTGAGTGCTAAACTGACTGAACTGATGAGTTGGTAGATCTATATTCTTAATATTTGGAAAATATTGGGAATTGGCAAAGAAAAAAAAAAAAAAACATGACCACCCATGTTTATGTTTTGGTCACTTCATTAGGATACAAAATGAAAGTAGGGGTAATATGTACAAAAAAAAAAAAGAAAAGGAAAAAAATTGCAATACAATTTTCATTACAAAATAACTTCTGGCAAAAGTCAGAATTTAGCGTGACCTCCCTTGGCACTCTCTGGGAAAGACTATACTCAGCCCGATCTCACAAGGAAGCAAAACTATTTAACATTTTGTCAGTTTAGTGGCTAATTCATACAAATTCATATGAGTTCAGTCATATGATAAAATTTTTTAAAAGGAGGCATGGCACCAAATCCCACCCCCAGCAGTCATTGGTAGATGAGCAAATCGTACTAAAATGCACAAATGACATCATACAAATTAGCCACTAAATCAAAAAGTTATGAATTTCCACGTGATAGCGTTGGCATTGGCTTCTTTAAAGTCCCCAAGAAATCAAAACTAACCATATGATTTTGTTAGCTCACATTGCTAGTTTTGTGGTGAACAGTTCATCTGTGTATGTCATTAAGAAAAAAAAATTGCTTGCCCTTCTAATCTTTAATTGAAATCTGCAAATGCACTTCCTGTTTTTTTGTTTTTTTTCAGTTAAGTTGTCAGATTACGTATATCTTAGGAATTGGGCATGGCTAACATATTTAACCACGCTGCTCCAACTGTCAACAAACAGAAACAGTGAGGAGGAGGAGTCTGTTAGGTTGTAACTCTTCTAAAACCCCTTTCCCGATATTTCTGAATGAAATGCCTACTTTACTACATCCATTCAGCTCGCAGTAGAAAAAACAATCCATGCCCGCTGTTTTCTCATTTAAAATTCCGTTTTCCTAGGAACTGCATCACAATACGAAAAAAAAAACGACCGCAGCTTCCGGTTCATGAGGACTTTAAGCAATTCTCCAGGTTCATCCTTAGATTTAGGTGTCTTATTTATTTTATCCTCTTTACCGGTAATCCCACACTGCCTGACAAAAGTCTTGTTGCCTCTCCAAGTTTTAGGAACAACAAATAATAACTTGACTTCTAGTTGATCATTTGGTATCAGAAGTGGGTAATATGAAAGGCAAAGGCCTCTAGATTACACTTATTTTACCAAAATAAAATATGATCATGCCTTGATTTTTAATGATTTAATTAGGACAGTAAGGTCGTCACTTAAAAGAAATAATGTACAGTATAGAATATAAAGTCATGGTGCAGTGGAAAAATAATTAATATTGTGTATGACTCCCATAAGCTTGGAGGACTGAATCCATACATCTCTGCAATGACTCAAAGAACTTATTAATAAAGTCATCTGGAATGGCAAAGAAAGAGTTCTTGCAGGACTCCCAGAGTTCATCAACATTATTTGGATTCATCTTTAATGCGTCCTCCTTCATCTTACCCCAGACATGCTCAATAATGCTTATGTCTGGTGACTGGGCTGGCCAATCCTGGAGCACCGTGACCTTTGCTTTCAGGAACTTTGATGTGGAGGCTGAAGTATGAGAAGGAGCGCTATCCTGCTGAAGAATTTGCCATTTGGTCCATGTGGGTTCCAATAGGTCTTCTGCAGTATTTGTGATGATTGGGATGCAGTTCAACAGATGATTCATCGGAAAAATATACCTTCTGCCACTTTTCCAAATGATCAACTAGAAGTCAAGTTATTATTTGTTGCTCTTACAACTGGGATCAACGACAAGACTTTTGTCAGGTAGTGTATAATATTCAGTGTTTTGTTAGCTGTTTTTCTCAACAACAACAAAAATCAGGGTTCATACGGTCATGGAAAACCTTGAAAAGTCATGGAATTTTGACATGGCATTTTCCAGGCCTGGAAAAGTTTTGGAAAAACAGAAAAACCCACAAAGTTTTGGAAAAGTCATGGAAATTAGTTGAACAAATATCTGTATACTTGAATTAGGGCTGCGCGATATTGGAAAAATCTGACATTACGATATTTTGTATTTCTGTGATAAATATTGCGATGTGAATACAATTTCACCAGATGATTTAACAGGTTTATTTGGATTGATTGGGGGGATTTTGTAGGGGAGTGACTCTCGAATAATATATACCAAATAAATCACAAGCATAAATAAATAAAATATAGTAAAGATAAAAATGTTCACGCAGTCACAGGCCTTAAAGGGACAGATTACTCAAAGATTACAATGTACTCACTATTTACTCACACTTCACTCACATTATTAAATTATATTCTTTTTGTGTTAATTTAAAAAAAATGAAAACTCATAAATGTTTGAAACAAGTGAAGGGTGTAATGAAAATGGCAAGTAATTTTTGGGTGAACTATCTCTTTAAAAATGCATGTAGATGATATACTTAAACTATAATCCCAACATTGCATATCCTGCAATGTGACTATTGCGGATGCACACATTGTGATATCGATGCTGAAACGATATATTGTGCAGCCCTAACTTGAATATAGTTGTCTTTACTTCTTTTCTGTCCTTGGCCAAAAACTTGCTCTCACATTGTTAGTGCTGTGTAAGCATAATCAAAATCAATTTTACATAGATATAAAAACAAATTTAAACTAAATAGATTGTTGCGTGTTTTATGATATGCTGTAACAAATTTGAACGTCATTGTTTTTCTTATTATTTACCATGTAAATGTAAACATTACATGAAACATTACGTCATGAAAATGTACTTCAAAGTTCTGAAAAAGTCATGGAATTTTAGTAGTACAAATGTGTATGAACCCTGAACAATAAAAATGATTTCACTGTTCAGATGGAGATGGAGAAATGATTATATATGGCCATTTTCACTTTGCTAAAACTAAAAACTTTTGCACAGTAACATAGTCATTTAATTTATGTGGCTGTGCTGTACGTTTCAGCTGCTGCATTTGTTGTTTGGAAAAAAAGCTATGAAAGTAAAATTTCTTGTAAATTTATTCTTTCCTAAAAACATAATTTTGTAAAAATACAGTTTTGATGAATGCGGTGCCAACAATGTGTCTTTAAGCTGATGAAATACTTATTATATAAACCACACAAATCTGTTAAATAAGTTGTCACATTACCTGTTTTTGAATAGCAATAAAAATAAACCAATGGTGCCTTGAACTTTGGGTCAAAGTCAAGACATCCTATTTTGTTTTCTGCATCAATTTGAACAGAGAAAATATATAACATGCAAGTAAAGTGTCTACATCAATGATAACTTTTATGAAAATAAAATGTCAAAACATGGATCAAATAATGTTCATTTATTATTCAATGTTAGATATGTAAAAACACCTTACTGTGTACGCGCTGAAAAGTATGTTTATTCAGGACTTTTCAAGTTTGAAATATTTATGATTTTGTTTTTTTAATGTTTTTGAAAGAAGTGATTAAAACTACAGGAAAGCAATAGTATTTAGAAATACTGCTTCAATTTCAAAGAAATGTTTAAATATACAAATGTTTATATAAATGTTTCAGCAGCCATTACTTTTTTATTTTTTTGCGAAACCATTATGCTTATTTTGGTGCTCAAGATTCATTTATTATAATGTTGAATTCATTATCATCTTTTCTTTTAATGAAAACACTGAAAATAAGAAACTCCAAGACCACTGTCTTATAGTGGAAAATGGTAGAAGTGGAAATTTCTTAAGGTCATATCAGAACATTTACAGTACCAGGCCAGGAGTAAGTTCCTTACTGGACGAGCTCCCTAATAAAGCATGGGATCAGCAGAACCCAAGCATTTGTTTATGTTTAAAAGAAGTCTAGATGTAAAATAGACATCTAAACAATGGCTAAAATGAGGCTAAATTTGGGCTGTCAGTGAAAATCTAATAAATGTATAAGAATAGCCCAAAACCAGACTAATCATCAAATGTACAGGAATAAATAAAGTCTGTTTAAATGGTCTATTTGATGATTAGTCTAATTTTGTGCTATTCTTATCTATTTGATTTTCATTGACAGCCAAAATTTAGCCTCGCTTTAGCTAAGACATCCATGCTAGACGTCTATTAGATGTCTATTAAACACAAAAGTGCTTGGTGGGAAGCTTCCTCAGTTGGTACGTACAGTACGTGCCCACGCAGAAATAGAGTTAGCACACCTTAAATGTAGCTTCCATTTCTTGAAGGAATGCCAGTATCGAACCAACCAGGCAGTGAACTGGGCAATAGTGAGACCCAAACAGGTACCACTTGAAAATAAATAGCTTTCTGATAGCTGGAACTCTTGCATCCAAAACGTCTTTGCAATCCCATGCCAGGGATCAGATTTCAACAGAGAGCCCATTCAAAAACTATATTAAGACAAATACTGCTCCAAGCTTGAGACAAAAGATTGTTTCCCACTGGGATCTCCCAAAAGGCCATTTCAGGAGAGACAGAGAAAAAAAAAGAAAAACATGCTATTTGCAGTAGCAATGGCACTAGCAAAAGAAGAGTTCTTACATTGTTTCCTAACTACATGTGACTGCTTTCATTTCTGCGAAGTCATGGCAGAACAACAGCATATACTACTAAGACACTTGTCTCCTCAGGTATAGATTATGTGCTTTATTTAGGGTTAAATGACCCCAATGTGAGTTTCAACACCATTGAACGTGACATTTATTGCCATACTACTGAAAGCAGCAGCAGATAGTTCACCTCAGACTTAAATATAAAATAACTAGCAGGCGGTTTGAAAATGAAAGTCAGAACTGTGCAAATCAGTCACCTATTAGCCTGTTAATAATGTTAAAGAGGTTTAATATGTATTAATTAAATTAAAAGCCTTTACCATTTCTGTAATAATTAATAATAATTATAATTTCTTACATTTATATAGCGCTTTTCTAGACACTCAAAGCGCTTCACACAATGGGGGGAATCTCCTCATCTACCACCAGTGTGCAGCATCCACCTGGATGACGCGACGGCAGCCATATTGCGCCAGACCGCACACCACACACCAGCCGATTGGTGGAGAGGAGACAGAGTGATGAAGTCAATTATGATATGGGGATGGTTAGGAGGCCATGATGGACAGAGGCCAGTGGGCAGATTAGTCCAGGATGCAGGGGTTAAACCCCTACTCTTTTTCGAATGACATCCTGGGATTTTTAACGACGACAGAGAGTCAGGACCTCGGTTTAACGTCTCATCCGAAAGACGGTGCTCACTGAGCAGTATAGAGTCCCCTTCACTATACTGGGGCGTTAGGACCCACACAGACCGCAGGTTGAGCGCCCCCTGTTGGCCTCACTAACACCACTTCCGGCAGCAACCTAGCTTTCCCATGTGGTCTCCCATCCAGGTACTAACTAGGGGCAGCCCTGCTTAGCTTCAGTGGGCAACCGTGTGAGAGTTGCAGAGAGCTAGCTGCCGGCAATGTCGCATTGCGTTTGGTGCAGACAGCCAAAATTGCTTGTCACTGAAAGTAATGTTGCAAATGTGTAGGGATCCAGAGTTTGGCAAGCGTATCTTTATTACGAATGTATCTCATTGCAGTTACAATTTAGATTGGTGCTAATCAATGTTTGCTGGTTTATATTGCCAAAGTGACTATTTTTGAATTCTAATCTCATTTTTATCTCATTATAGTGTAAGGTTTACATAACCTTGATATTTTTATTTATTGTCTGCCGTTACCTGGATGATCCACAACTTTTTTTATGTTGTAATCAAATGTTGCAATCATTGCTAATGAGTCACTTGTTAGTCCAGTTTGTTAGCTAAAGCTTCAGAAAAAATCCAATTCTATTGCCAGCTCCTGTAAATTATCATTGTTTTAAAGGGCACCTAGTTTACCCCTTTTTCCAGATTTAATATAAGTCTTTTGTGTCTCCAGAATGTGTCTGTAAAGTTTCAGCTCAAAACACCCATCAGATTATTTATTAGACCTTTCAAAAGTTTGTAATCTTTAGCTCTTAGCATCTTGAAGCTGTTTTGGTGGACTGTGCCTTTAATGCTAGTCCTCCCCGCTCACCGTTCCCACGTGCCTGTCAGTGTGCCTCAATCTCCGCCCTCGGCTGCCTCAGATAACAGACAGACATGAAGGAAGCAGATCTCACGTAACGTTTGTGAGAGATATTACAGTAAGAATGATTATTTGATGTATTTGTTGTGGAGTTGCAATGATGAGTCACACACAATGTCGTTACAAAGTTCACGCACACACACACACAGACACACACAGACAGCGCACGCGTTTAGCTTTGCGCTGTTTTTGCACAGCAAATGTGACAGGATACACATTAATATCCACTGCTGTATGGATATCCGTTATATTAATGTACAAAATAAACCTGATTTAATGTCCACAACCCGGGATTGAAGCATCTTCTTTTATAATTGTACTGACACGCGGCTGTGGTGATAAAGTAAAGCTGAAGTAAATCGCTGTAATTCATTACAAACATGCACTGTTTTAAACACGTGTTAAACTTGTAAAACTCACTCTTGATCACATTTGATGATGATTGATGATCCTAGCGAGCTGAACAGATCTTTTATTCCCGGTTGCTTTGCGCACGTCCTGTCTTGTTGATATGATTATACGCGTTACTACGGAGACATGTTAATAAGCAGCTGTCAATCAATTCGTTGGGCGGGGAAACCGCACTCCTACGTCAAGTTGCGGTCGGCCTCAAAATGGGAGGGATTTGGATCCTATTTTAACGTCAGGAAACGTAAAAAAAAAAGAGACTTATTGTCTTTATATCACCCCAATATGACTGTGGACACACTATACCTACACACAGTTCTGTCCAAACAGCTTAAAAAAAGATGATTTTTATCATAGCTGCCCTTTAAAGCTTCCCAAAAAGTAACTGTGAAACACAATGCATTAGGAGCAGGAGGTGTAAACTTTTGAGCAGTTTTATGTATTATCTTATTTCGTTTAAAAGATATTTACTACCTTTATTAGTTCCTGAAGACAGTAGTACAGTGTACCCAAATCATCCTCACTGCATTGGTTTTTAAGTATTAGAGATTGTCTGCATTTTTCCTTGTAGAAATATAATGGAAAGCTGATGATAGAAATAGTGGGCTTGACAAACCACCTGTAGAAACACTCTTCTCTTTATTAAAAAAAAGCACTCCTTGTTCCTTACTGTGCTTCTTCTTGTTGAATCGCTGAATGCCTCCTCGATTGTAAAGCGTCTGCTGAATGACTAAATGTAAATGTGAATAATATGCAGGAGAAAAAAAAGGCTCCATGTTTTGTGGATGCTTTTTTTTTAGAGAACCCAATTGCCTTATTAGTATTCCAAAGTATTTACATTAACTTACTTGAGTAATTAACTAAATATGTTACAAACTATAATGTGTTTCATAATCTGTAGGGAAATAGACTGACAAACTCAGTCTGAACACACACACAGTCATTTTGCCTGTAGGCTACACCATTAAATAAAGCCATTCGTAGTGGTGCCTGAAAACTGTAAAGAACATCATCAAGTGCAGTGAGTCCCATAATACAACACTTGAGAATATTGTACCCATAATGCACTGCTAGAGTAACGCTTCATTTATAATGTCTCACCAGAAGATGGCGCCTGCAGCTGAATCATCCACACATCCATTCATTTCCCAAACAACATGTCCAGTGTGGGTGTGGTGCTATATCATACAGGTTTAAGTAGCTTGTTATTGATTAATAAATAGTTTAATTACAGTTCAACATGCTAGCTGTCAGGAGTTTCAGGTAAACTTTTTTCATTACCACTGGACCTGCTATTATGCTAAGCTCCAAACAACAACAACAACAACAGGGCCAGGATTGAAATCTACTGAGCATCAAATAATGTTGCATGAATATGATGATAGGTGTGTAAGTAACTCTTCATTAATAGACTAGATTAGTAAGTAGTTTATAACTACAGCTCCAAATGCATTATTCTTAACATATAATCACATATATGATGTGCTTAATGACTGTATTTTCATACTTTGTTAATGATAAATTTTTCATTACTAAATTAAGTGTTGCACTATTTACAAAGCAGTTATTTAAGAGCAGTAGCTGGTATTTAGGAAATGATTAAACTGTTTATGGCTTATTTGTCAGCCATTGGCTGTAGTGTTCTAGTCTAGACTCTAGAGGGCACTTTGTTGTATGCAGTTTTTGGTTTTTGGAACTTCAGTTCCCATAATTCTTTGCTGCTTTGATTTATATATTATTTTCAGGTGTTTGTAATTTGTGTTCTTATATAAGCCCTTTGTGTTTGGGTTTTCGTTGCTTCTGGAGTACCTTTGGTTCTTTGCTTTGTTCCTATCTTTTTTCTAGTTTTGTTTTTCTGTCGTTTGTTAGGCTAATTATTTTTATTTTTTTTGGGTCCTCTGGAGATATACTTTTGTCTGATATCACTGGGACTGTGATATGGAATAAAGCTGCACTTGGCTCCTAACCACAGCGATTAGCCTCGTTTTGTGATATTAATTAACATGCTTTATTAACTTCCTTCTGTACTTCTATCTAAAGTGAGGACTATTTATGCTTCGTAAATCCCTTTTAAATGACGAAGGCTCAGCATCAAATGACTAATAATTCAGTGTTTAAATTGTACTGTAATGTTTGTATTTTGTAATTTGTGTTTTCATATTTGTATCTTTTTTTTCTGAATCAATGTTATTAATTTTTCTGTTTAGAATATAACTGATCTTTAATTGTTAATGAGCATAAATAGTGCTCATTTTGGAATTTGAGCTAACAAAGCATTTATTAAAATACTGAATATTACTATATGCCTGAAAAAAAATGAGATGTTTGCTCATTAGAATAGTTTATTAATCATTGCTCTTTCGGAATGATCTTAAAAAACAGTAACTACTCTTAAATAACGGGTTTGTAAATAATGCTACAATTCAGTAATGAAACATTCATCATCAACAAAGTATGAAAATACAATCATTAAGTACATTTATATATGTGCTTATAAGTCAAGAATACAGCTGCATTTATACACCGATTGATGTCTAATGTAGAGTTAATGCTTAAATGATTTATATTGTGCACTTATTATAATGTGAGCAAAATGAGTGAAAGGTGACATCTTGCTGTTGTACAGGGTGAATTGTGTATGTTTGTTTGGTTCTTTGTCTAAATCAAGGTCTAAATAGCTAACTTGCTCAGCATTCATTTGCCTGAAGTGGATAGACTTGGAACAATCTAGTGTCTGGATGAGCCAGCAGAGGTCAGTATAGACAAAGTTTTGAATAAAAATATTTAACAGAGATGTCGTCTCATAACTATGGGTTGATCAAAAGCCATCAAATATACCCACAAATCATTACTGTGTCTCTCCATCAACATCAAGTATAAGATGTAATAAGAGCTCAGTCACGGTCACAGTTACTATTCATTTTTGAACACCGTAGAATATTAGTCTCTAAATCTTTCTGTCCACTAATTGAAATTTCTTTTTATTTACAAAATCCCAAAGGGCAAAATGACCTCCTGCCTCAAAACTGATCAAAACAAGTCTTCCTGTGAAGTGTGCTCTCTGAGGATTACCCTGCAGATTTGCTCATTTTCTCACTTCCATACCAGATTATTGACAAGCTTGCATAGGACAGGCTTTGGCACATATCTGTGAAGTACATGGGGAGACAAACTTCAAATCTAAACAACACTTTGGAGTCAGTGAGATTGAAATAATGCACTGCAAAAAAATGCTTTTCTTACTTAGATTACTTAGAGTCTTGTTTCTTCTATCTAAAAAGTCTTAAATCAAGAAGCATATTGTCTTGTTTTAAGAAATAATGTGTCGAAATGAAGTGAGTTTTTCCTTAAAACAAGCTAAATAATCTGCCAATGGGGTATATTGCTTTTCGTTTTGACATAAGGTTATTTTAAGGAAAAACTCACTTAATTTTGGCATACTATTTCTTAAAACAAGACAGCATTTTATTTTATTTTTTGCTTGTCTAGAAAATGCTTCTTGATTGAATCATTTTTAGATATTTCGACTAAAAACAAGACAAAACATCTAAGTGTGATGCCTGTAATTTGATCATCAGCGATCGCTGTAGTTTGAATGTTTTGCATGTTCGGCTTTACTCTCTCATCATTTGGAGGCTGAGACAGACGCCGAATTTGCATAATTGCTCGTGGATTATTTCAGCATTATCCAGCGGTTTTCGCACAGCCCCCTTCTGAAGAGGATCCTAAGGGGAAAGCGCATCTAAAATAGATCCTATAAGTAAGTGCGGTACACGCACAAACGTGGGATTGTGGCCTGGAGGAAAACTTGAGTCATGCTGGCAAGATCAGACTCCTGCAGCTGACAGCGTACCGTGCCCTATTGCCAAAGACATCATTTTACCAGCTAGTGCTGGACACACTTTCCAAAAGGGAAAAGGAAATGTTCAAGAACCTTGGTGTGTACAGGGACGCGTTGTAAGATACTTGCAGAAGACTGACCTGATGAGGAACTGGAGCTTCATTCATTGTGTCAGCCGCACTGCTGGCAATGGCATAACCTCTACGAGACAACGCGGTCAGTCCTGATCACAGTCTAACCATGCACACAAACAGAGCCTGTCAACCCGTCTCAGCATCAGGGTTGGTTTCACCATGTGTCGGTTATTCTC
>CAIGQV010019158.1:62881-145113 GCA_903798115.1 Danio jaintianensis | reverse complement strand
AGGCTGCACCCTTGATGCCTTGTTTAACCTCTCATTTTTTGGATTCCTTAGATGCTCCTAAATCACCATAGCTTCTGATTTCAACCCAAGCCTCCACCCCACCATCTCAGATCTAACTTTGTTTGATGAGGAAACAATATATTTTCTCATCAAACAAAGCAAGATCAATCACGTAAAGGATGTTTCATTTACATTTTGATTTTCCCTCCCCCACATGCCGCTTTCAAACACTCCTAGCCTTTTTACATTTTAGAAAATCCCAAAACCCCATCCCCTTTTCCCCCTATTTGTGGATGACACCAACCACCCAGTAACATACTTCTGGTTCGAGAAACACTTTAAAGCAGTCCTTCACCTTTCAAGCTTCCCCTCAGACTCAAACTCCAGTCACTCATTTAGAATCATAGCAGCCACCACATCAGCACAAAAAGGGCTCTCGCAACAACAGATTCAGACCCTGGGAAGATGGTCACCCGACGCCTACAAGAATTATATACGTATCAGCCAATGCCACCTCAAAGAAACCCAGAAGACCCTCGCCAGTTGCCACCCACCTTTCAACACCCAAGGGCGAGTGCATGATCCAGCCACATCAAACACTCAAGGGCGAGGGCATGACCCAGCCAGGTCAACCACCTAACAGCGAGGGCATGACCCAGCCACAACAAATACCCAAGGGCGAGGGCATGACCCAGCCACTTTCTCTTCCCTTTCTTCCTTCTAGCTCTGAGTACTACTCGGCTTTCTCCCCTTATCACTCCACTTTCTTCTGCAGGAGTTTTCCCACCCAAGCCCCCTGTCATTTCTGCAGGAGTCTTCACTGCCCCCTCCCTTTCCCGACTCCCGCCGAATATATACATATATATTCATATATAGTGCTGTCACTCCCCAGCTTTATCTCCAACAGGAGTGTTCCTCGAGCATTTCGACTCCTCAGGAGTCATCGCCCAGCCCCCCTTCACCTTCCTATCCAGAAGGAGCCCTAATCCACCCCCTCCCTTTTCCCTAACTCCAGCAGGATTCCGCCCCCCCATGGCTCTGACTACCACAGGAGTGTTACCCCGAGCTTCGACTCCCACCACGAGTCTTCACCGCCCTTCCCCACGTACCCCCAGCTCAGACTCCTGCAGGAGCCTGTGTCACCCTTTGCTCCCGCAGGAGCTCTCTACTTTCTTCCTTTCCTAAAGCCACTATATCCAGCAGCTGGATATAGCAATTCTCTTCTAGCCTTTTGGGGAGATTCTTTGAATACGCGGCTGCTGTCCAGAGCTAATAGCGTTTTGGGGAGCTCTCGAGACCTACCTGATCTCAGACCCCCTTACATGCTAACTGACCAGACGGGAGCCTTGGGCTAGGGTTCTCTCCCGGGACAGCATGTCAAACCTGCAATTAGTGTCAAGCAATATCTAAGTGTGAACTCTTAAAGTGAAGTTTTATAAACTAATTTCAAGAGGAGCATGTGATATTGATCGTGGTTGGTCTCTCATCTGTAATCAGCGATAATCCAATCAGATTAATCGAAGCCCTCAAAGAATAGACCAATTTCACCCTACTGCCTTATCTTCATTTTGGAAGAATCCCCCCTTCCACCCCATCTCCTCCTTTTCCACCTTTACCAGGGGGAGCTCTCGAGACCTACCTGATCTCAGACCCCCTTACATGCTAATTGACCATGTGGAAGCCCTGGGCTTAATTATCTCAGAGCTCTGAGTTCTCTCCCAGGGCAGCATGCCAAACCTGCAATTAGTGTCAAGCAATATCTAAGGTCTTAATGAATGCAAAATTCGAGAGCAAGCCCCGAATGCCCATTGGGAGAATCTGGAGAATTCCTAGTGGGCTGACCAGGAAGCACTTTCACGGCAGATTCACAGGAGAAGTGGAAAGCACAGAGAGTGACACTTAGAAACCAGCTTATCGCACACAGTTTTCAATGTAGTGTTTGTTCCTCTTCAAATTAGTGATGGGTCGTTCTTGAACAATTCGTTCATTTTGAACGAATCTTTAATGTGACTCGGGAACGACGAGTCCTCTCAGAGAGTGATTCGTTCATCCTCACATGCGCACATTTGTGCGGGTGGTTTCGTTCATTTTTCAAGTCATTTGAGTCATTCATCACGTGAAAGACAGAAGCCAATCATATGCATTTAGAGCCGGAAAAAGATTTGATCCGTTCATCTCCCGAGTCCTCCGTTTGAGTCATTCGTTAATCACATGAAAGGTAGAAGCCAATCATATGCATTTAGAGCCGGAAAAAGATTTGATCCGTTCATCTCCCGAGTCCTCGGTTTGAGTCATTCGTTCATCACGTGAAAGGCAGAAGCCAATCATATGCATTTAGAGCCGGAAAAAGATTTGATCCGTTCTTCTCCCGAGTCCTCGGTTTAAGTCGTTCGTCTCTCTTACTTGACTTGACACTACAGCAGAATTGGGTGTAGAAATTAGTTCCAAATCCTCTTTAGAGACGGGTGCATCATAATCATCATTAATTATTATATTATTATTATTATTATATTATTATTATCATGTGCATTTCTATGATGCATTTCTGATCTTAAACTGTAGCTCCACTGTACACTGCAATGAGAACCTCAGTCAGTAATACTTATGTAAAACTGGATTTTTGTTGCGTCATGGATCATATTTTAGACTTTTCATAAAATTATTTTAAAAAATGTGTACATAAAAAGCATTTTCTTATAAATAAAAAAGGTCTGTCCTATTGTCACTAAGTTGTTGTTACTTTTTTCTGGTGGATTTCTATGTGGTTTTATTTTCATTTCTGTTATTTTACAAATAAATGCAACCATGCTTTTAAAAAAATATATATTGTTTGTCTATTGCCTTGCTATCGGAAAACAAACACTAGGCTAGGCTATATAATAAATTAATCAAAGTCTCTAATTACAAGTGATTTGTATTTGTTCATTTTTACCCCATTTTTTTGTTTAATAATATTTTTCTATGCAGACTTTACGTATTCGTCTAATATTTGTATAAAAAAAGATTGCATTTACCAATAAGTAATGACAAAAGAAGCACTTCCAATCATCAGAATTCAGAAAGAAGAAATAGACTCAGCCCATCCAAGGTTTGGGAACTTGTGTTTTTGAATGCTAACCATAAACCAAGTCCAACAAGTAAAGCCACAGAGTGTTGTTTTAAAGCTTATTTAATTATATTTATTAAACAAAAAAGCTTGTTGTGCACTGTTGTTTTTATATTCTAAAGTCAAATTGTTAAGCTCATTAGGCTCTGTGGCTTTTGTAGTTTTTTTTTTTAAATTTATTTTTAATTTAAATTGCTGTTTCATTAAAAAATTTATATATATTGGGAATAGTTGCCCTATTTGATATAAAGCTTTTGGCATAAACGTGTTATTTAATTTAAAGCTTACTTGTTTTTATTTATTAAAAAGCCTAGATGTTTTGTTATAAAACTTTTCTGGTAAAAAAAAAATAAAAATAAACAACAATTAAACAGTGTTTATAGTGTTTCTAATGCCTGCAGCATCATATGTTGCAAAACGGTTCACAAAGACAATTTGATTTATTAAATAACTCATCTCTTATGCTTTCTTTCACATTATGTGACAAAAGAACGAACGACTCGAACTAAGTGATTCATTCATTCACGCATGCGCACGTTGTGTAGTGCGGGAGAAGATTAGTTCATTTTTCGAGTCTTCTATCAGGTTTGAGTCGTTCATTCATCACGTGAAAGACAGAAGCCAATCATATGCATTTAGAGCCGGAAAAAGATTTGATCCGTTCATCTCGGGTTTGAGTCGTTCGTTCATCATGTGAAAGACAGAAGCCAATCATATGCATTTAGAGCCGGAAAAAGATTTGATCCGTTCATCTCCCGAGTCCTCCGTTTCAGTCATCACACTTTACATGCTGTCACGTGATGAGCGAACGACTGAAAAACCCGAAGACTCAAAAGGTGAACTAATCATGGCTTCTTTCGGCTCAGACTGTGTGCATTGGTTAAGATTATATGTGACTGTCAGTGTGACAAGAACGAACCACTCAAATTTGACATGAAGAGGTGAGCTGAGCAAAGAGACAAAAATACTATCATAGACAAAAGTAAAACAATAAATGATTATTTTTCTCTTTCTTATAGCATTCTAGTTATGACTTGTTTGTAGTGTGATCAACGTTTGGGCTAGTTGTAGACGTGTTTGGATGCAACTCGTAACATTTTAATAATATTTTGGCAAATTGAACGAAATGACTCGAAAAAAGATTTGTTCATCTCGATGAACGAGACTCAAAGGTCCGAGTCAGTAAAATGATCCAAACCTCCCATCACTACTCCAAATTCCACTAAATAAGTGATTAATAAATTTTGTAATTAAAATAAATTTTTATTATAACATGTATGCAATTCATTTTACCCAAAAATTTCAGGTGTATAAATTTTTTATGCGCAACAAACAGATGAATTCAAAGGAGCCATATAAAAGAAATCTGGATAAATCTTGGCATAGCTGAATAATAAGAGTTCAGTACATGGAAATATACTTCATCCCTTTATGTATATAGACATACTGTGAGCCTCAAACACCATTGTTTCCTCATTCTCATGTAAAGTGTAAAATCCCTGTAAAAAACAGGCTAATCAGAACAAAACACTGACTGTGACAATCCACACAGGATCATTATTATGCACACCCCACGCTGCATTTGATTGGCCACTAGTGTTCTATAGCAATCTAGTGTTCACCATCTGTTCCTAGTGTGGTGTCTCCTGGTTCTTCGTCTCATTCTCTGCATAGACAAAACCCGGGTTCCTGTTATCATCAACGTACATCTGGATATACTTCACCTGCAAACTTACCTGCTTATATTACTGCTATCCTTTAAAATAAACTGTTTACATTTACTTACCTGAGTACCGTCCCTTCTGTGACAAATAACAGCTTTTGTAGTTTTTTGGTTGAATTTAGTTGAATTAATGTTAACTATTGGACCCTTATTGTATGGTGTGGACACACACACACATATATATACATATATATATATATATATATATATATATATATATATATATATATATATATATATGTGTGTGTGTGTGTGTGTGTGTGTGTGTGTGTGTGTGTGTGTACCTATATATGTGGACTTATATATAATTGTAACATTGGGCCAGGGAAAAGGCGAAAGCCAGATCCATGTGCAGTTAATTTATTTAAATGAAACAAAACAAAACAAAGACTAGAACAAAAACTAAGGAACACAATCCAAAGACATCCACCAGAGAACAGACTGAGAGCTAACAAACACCAACTGAAATACAGGGCTATATATGTGTGTGATATTGAGCTGCAGGTGTAGTGTAATCAGTTAATTAACATCAGGTGTGAAGTGTAGAGGATTATGGGTTGTGTAGTTCGGTTCAGTGGCAGATGTGATGTGTAGCTGATCTCTAGCTGCTGACCATGACAATAACAGAATTTTCTGTCAATATTTTAGCATGTAATAGGCCACATTAAGATGTGAAAATGTAAATTTTGATTTATTTGTTTTGAACTCATTGTATATGCGAATACAATCTTCTATATAATCTTATTCTTTCAATATACCTAAAAAGTTTAAATAATAAATCATTCATGGTATTTTTAATTTACCACAATATCAATATTGTGCATGTTCATTATTACAATATATTGAATACAGTTCTGTATCATAGTTATTTGCTAATTCCATTGCCAATGATATTATAATGTAATTTAGCAACTTTTAATAAAAAACAACCTCCTGTTCTTGCCGCATGCACAGCCTGCCATGTGTTCAGTTTATCTCTGTCAACAGTAAAGGATTTGTATGCAGACTGACAGGGATCATCTCAGTATTAGTAACACAAATCCAAACTTCAATTGATGACAGTAAGACAGTTAAAGCTTTAGATTAGGTTTTGGATGTGACTAGCTCAGCAAGCCCCATATATTGCTTGGTTCTGGTTAAAAAAAAAAAAAAACATGCAGCTGGTTGAGTGGGTGACATCCCATTTTACATGTTATAGCACACAGTTCGATTAATGTCATTACGTCAGCATTCAACGATAGTTTCCTTTGGCATTTCACGCAACAACAGTTCGTGTTCGTCATCGCACCATATGTGATTTTTGGCATTTCATTTTTAATTTTGTAATTTCAACTGCAGTTAATTTCTCACACTATGCGTGCCAACAGATGACGGTGGATACAAATTCTCAAGCAACAGGCCACCTCTGTCATTTCCTTTTCATTCATGCCTTCACGACAAACTCAGAGATACTGGATGAGAGCATAGTCATTGTTTCCTTCTCGCACTAAAATTGTGCTCATTAGCTTGAAGCCATTCTCATTTGTTTGTCATCAAACGTCTGACAACTGTCATGTGTGCATCCTTTCGCAAAATGTACTAAAAAGTACTACAAATAAAAGTAATAATTTGATTAAGGTGTTTACATGTCTGTACTGCACTTCAATAATGAGACTAAAATAGGAATACTCCACATGTCTTAATTTGATTTCTGTTCAGTTTGATTATGACTTTAGTCAGATTAAGGCAATCAAAAATCACTATTTACATGGTAGACTCTTAACCCGAGTATTGTCTTAAATGTATTAAAAGTTCATGGTGTCCATGTAAACGTACTCGGTGAGACATAGTGTTGCGACAAAACACGACACGTCTGTTCTGGTCAAAATTTCAAATAACATCAGTCGGCGATCACATGAAAGTAACATTTAAAGATGTGTGTGGACCTGCCAAGACAATGTCAGACATAGTAATCTTAAATATTCGACAAACGCTAGAGGCCGTGGTCTTTAGCCTCCTTGTTAGAGCAACTGACTCCCATGCAAAGAATTGGCAGTTCAATCCCAGATTGGAGCGGGTTGGGTAGTGTAGGACTAGCGGGTTACATTGGTGCCGTGACCTGGATGGGAATGAGGTTTAGGGGGGTAAGTGTAACAGAAGCCAGCTAGTGCTGTGCAGGTAAACCTCACTCCTCTGACCTCTAAAAGGTGCTCTTGCGACTGACGCTAGAGGCTGTGGTCTTTAGCCTCCTTGTTAGAGCGACCGACTCCCATGCAAAGTATTGCCGGTTCGATCCCAGTTTGGACCGGCGGGTTACATTGGTGCCATGACTTGGATGGGAGTGAGGTTTAGGGGGGGTGAGTGTAACAGAAGCCAGAGGTCTGACCTCTAAAAGGTGCTCTAGTGACAGACGCTAGAGGCCATTCAGGTGGGCATCTCATGTGGGGCCCGCTTCGGTCACCCAGCTAGGACCCACATGTGTGAACCCAGCTGGGCTTCCCATTTGGTTCCCAGTTAGGTAATAGGAAACTTAATGCATGGGCACAAAATGGGCTACATGTGACCCTATTTGTTTTAGTATTATTAATATACAAATGCAAACATTATTATTTCCACATGTGATTACATTTTAAACATATGCCTTTAAAATATTTTGTTGTTACACTTGGTTTAATTTTATCAATCTTAATTTAATCATAATTTAATTAAAAATCAAATATGATTTTATGACATACACACACAAACCTTCAAAATATTTCTATTTATTTATTAACTAACAAGTAAAATTGTGTGAGGTCAAAGAAGGAACTCTCGCAGCAATTCCCATCTCCCTGTCAACTCCATCGCGAGATTTTAAACAGCACTACCCTCCCCCACCTGCTCGCCCGTTACCCGTGGGTGAATTTGATCTGTCGGCTGCACTTAAGGTAAGAACTACAACATTATATAAAAATTGAAAATTAAAATATATTAGTAATACTTAGTTTGCACAATATAAAGTTAACCAAAGCACTAGTTTAGTTAAAAAGAAAAATCTGAATTACTGTACAATGTTCATTCATTCATTCATTTTCTTTTCGGCTTAGTCCCTTTATTAATCTATGGTCACCACAGCGGTAAAGCCAGTCTTTCTGTATGTTATGAATCAGGTTGAAAGGATCAAATGTAGTGAGTGAGGTGTTCATTTGCTGACTAAAGTTGTTCCTGGTAGTTCTTTAGTAATTAACTTTGGTAAGTGATTGCTGCTTGAAAGATGTCATTCAACAGTATTTCTTAGATTCATTCATTCATTTTCTTTTCAGCTTAGTCCCTTTATTAATCTGGGGTCGCCACAGCAGAATGAACCGCCAACTTATCCAGCATATGTTTTACTCAGCGGATGCCCTTCCAGCTGCAACCCATCACTGGGAAACATCCACACACTCCCATTCACACACATACACTACGGACAATTTAGCTTACCCAATTCACCTATAGCGCATGTCTTTGGGCTTGTGGGGGAAACCGGAGCATGCAGAGGAAACCCACACGAACACGGGGAGAACATGCAAACTCCACACAGAAATGCCAACTGACCCAGCTGAGGCTCAAACCAGCGACCTTCTTGCTGTGAGGCGACAGCGCTACCCACTGCGCCACCCTGTACAATGTTTGTGTTTCTTCTAGTTGAGACTGTTGTTTTATTATATATCTCAATAGGACTTATCCTGTGCGCATCAAATGCTCAAAAAGACTTAACGTAATTGGTATTTTGAATGTAACCTGTTCAATCATGCCTGCTTCCGTTTATTTTGAAGCACGAACTAAGCAAAACAGACAACATAGCGTTTTTAGTACCAACATTGTGCACAAATCATTGAGATATTAATGCATTCTTATTTTCAGCAGCTAAAACTGGTTTTGAGTCAGTTATTTCTATGTTTTGCAGTAGGGTGTAAGTAGGGATTTTCAGTTTACATTTTCAAGCATTTATCTTGCCTGCCATTAATAGTAATAATCCAGTGAGATTTTTGTCAGGTAATTGGTTAGTTTTAGTTAGCATTAGTTTGTACACGTGCTTTAAATCCTTGAAAATGATGGAAAAAAATGTAAATGAAAAATCTATATTTTAAAATGCTTAAAAACACAGTTGCATTGGTTTCATAATAATTTGTTTGCTGTTTTTAATCATAGAGTGATGTAAATGAGCATTGTGAGCAATGAACATTGTTTTCTATGGTTGATAAACACTTAGACATAACACTATTTTATTTGTTACCATTGTTTTGTGGAAAATTGTCAGATTGGAGAAAACTGCTTTGATTCTAGTAGTGAAATATAGAATTTAATCTCTCTATTATGCACTTTGTGTATATGAATTTCACAGGCCCTAAAAAGCCCTTACAAGCCAAAGAAGAAGAGAAGGCAGCATCAAAGTGTCTCAGTAATGCCAAGGACAGGGGAGGAAACCTGACTGAGAGGGCATGTGGTGGAGAGCAAGAGATGCGCATATATACTATTACTATGTATACTCTTAAAGGTTCAAACCCCAGAATACTTTTTTGAGATTTTAACAGATTTGTGTGTGTTGAGCATCATTTAAGACAACGCTAGCACCTGTTAGCTTTAATTGTGGGGAAAAGTGGATAATTTTGAGCTTTTGTCAGCTAATTTCATCTTCTGGGTTTAAAATCATTATGGGGCAGGATCAAAATCGGTGATGTGGCACTATCTTCCTGTCCAGAGATGACGCGTCGGTTTCTCGTTATTATTTATAAGTTTTCTTATCCTATGAGAAGACGCTGCCTCTTAATTATTCATGACTGCATGTGCATTCTGATGACAGACCAATATGGACAGACCACAGACCCGCCAAGCTGTGGAACAGCGCATGGCACGCAGTATTTAGCCGTTCATGAAGGGTCGTATGTGTTTGATTTCATGATCCATGGGGTTTCTTGCATAGCTTTCCCCGCGATGCTATCAGGGCCACCGATACAGCCAAGGTGTTTGTGTGCAGCAAACATTTTTGTCAGGAGAGCTGTACATAAATTGGAGAATGGCAAACTTTGTCTTTTATCAGCTTGTTACCATTCAGACACATCGCCTATCCGTGCTGGTGTATTCACCCATGTTTAAAATCTTCAGATTACTGGCAGGGCTAATGGTTGGATTAGATAGGGAAAGAGACCTGCTGTACTGCTGTGTCTGCATTCAGACCCACAGATTCAGGAGGAGAGAAGTCCTCCTCATTTATAGTGTTTATATAAACATGATTATCTCTTTAATGATATAACAAATTGTGGTTATGTATTGTATGAAATTACAAATAGCCTATCCTATTTAATGTAACAGGGCATTAATTACTTACTGTTTATTTCTTTGCATTTTAACTTTGTAAACTATAAAATCATGTGTTTTGTATTAGATTATTTTTATCTTGAGCTGGTGAGCCAACTGACAAAAGCCCTTCTTTTTTCGCCTCCTCTGCCGGCCACGCCACTCCTCTCTCTGCTCACAGCGCTCCACGCCCATCATGTAGCATTTTTTGAAAAAAGTCTGAGGCAGACTGGAACTGAAAGAAGGGGTTTCATGACCCTTTAAGCCCAATTTATACTTCTGTGTCAAATCTACAACAAAGTAACATAATAAAGTGGAATTTAATCTCTATATTAAGCATTTTGTGTATATGTATTTTACAGACAGGAAAGAGAAAAAAAAGTGCTTTTACAAGCCAAATAACCAGACAAGAAGCAAAAAAGGCAGTGTCAAAGTGACTCAGTGGTGCCAGGGACAAGGGTGGTAAGATGAGTGCAAGGGCATGTAGTGGAGAGCAAGATAAGTAAGAGATGCAAAAATGTATATGTATATATATGCCTGTCACGGTCACACAAGGAAGACAAGGAAGTGTAAACTTCAAGGGTGTTTATTCAAGTGATATGCACAAAAGTAGTTAGGTGAAGTAGGCGAATGGTGTCGAAGAAGGTGAGCGATCTTACACGCACACACAGTTCAGCAGCACAGTTCAGTTCAAAGGCTATTGCCAACATAATGCTATTGCCAACAGTCACTTCCCTTGAATCAGTGCATTGGCATTCACAGGAGGAGCACATCCATAGAAGAAGACAGAAGAGAAGACGAGGGGGACCATCCGTCTTTGATTCCAGCCGCTGACTGAGTGAGGTGAGTATTTATGGTGTGTGGTGATTGCAGGTGCAGGTGATTAGTAATCAGGTGAGGGTTCACGGGTGTGGTGCGTGGTGGATGGTGAGTGAGAGCGGTGATTGGGACTAGGAGAAGGAGCAGCGGGTGTGACAGTACCCCCCCTCCACGGGTGACTCCAGGCACCCTGGACCGCAAAGACGGCCTCGACCTCGGGGAGCTGGGCATTCTGGGTGGATTTCCTCGAGGAGGGTCGGATCCAGAATGTCGTTACGGGGTGTCCATGATCTCTCCTTGGGACCGAATCCTTCCCAGTCTATGAGGTACTGGAGTTGGCCGTTCCGCCGCCGGGAGTCGAGAACTTCCTGGACTCGGTAGATGTTGTCACCGAGGACTTTGGTTTGTTCTGGAGGGAGAGGCGGTTCCTGTTCTGTGGAAGGAGGGAGAACTGGGTCAGAGTGTGGTTTGAGAAGAGATACATGGAATGTGGGGGAGATCCGATAGTGTGGAGGTAGGTTGAGATGATAGGTAACAGGGTTGATTTGGGAGTGTATGGTGAACGGTCCTATGTAGTGGGGACTCAGCTTACGGCAAAGCAGACGGAAGCGGATGTCTCTGGTGGAGAGCCATACCTTATCTCCTGGGTGGTATATGGGATTAGGTAACCTGCGACGATTGGCGGCGTCCGTGTACCTCCGTACTGCCTGCTGAAGGTGGGTATGGGCTGAGTCCCACACCCTCTCACTCTCTCGGAACCAGTGATCTACCGCGGGCACTTCGGAGGTTTTGCCAGTCCACGGAAACAGGGACGGTTGATAACCTAGGATTCATTGAAAGGGGGTTAGTCCATGTGGTGAGGGGGCGGGGCCGAGAGCCGTGGGAACGGGATGAGGCCGGCGCGTAAGTGGATACACCTGTGGCGCACACCGGCCTCGAATCCCATGGAAGGAGCTCTGGACTATAAGAGGAGGAACGATGGCAGAGGAAGCGGAGAGAGGTCCAGGCCTGGACACTTACGTGTTACTTTTACTTTCAGTTTGACGGCAGTCTCCGTGAGGAGCTGCCGTCCCTTTTAGTAATAAATTATTTAAAAGTTCATCGGTTCTCCGCCTCCTTCTTCCCGATGGCCAGGCGGCCATCGAACATTATTACAGTCCAGTAGCAGCCTGACGAAGGGAATTTTGAGCATACTCAGCCCACGGCAGATACTGGCTCCAGGTGTCCTGGTGGCGGGTGCAGTACGTCCGAAGGTAACGGGAGATTTCTTGGATCTTTCCCTCGGTCTGTCCATTGGTTTGAGGGTGGTAACCTGAAGATAGACTGATGGTGGTGCCCAAGAGGTGGAAGAACGCCCGCCAGACCCTGGAGATAAACTGTGGTCCTCAATCGGACACGATGTCTTCGAGAAGTCCGAAATTGCGGAAGACATGATTAAATAGAGCTTCAGCTGTTTCGAGAGCCGTGGGAAGTCCTTTCAGAGGGATTAATTTACAAGCTTTAGAAAAGTATAGTTTAGACTAGTATAGTCGTGTAACCCTGCGATGAAGGTAGGTCCAAGGCAAAGTCTACCCTGATGTGGGTCCAGGGTCGGCGGGGAATGGGCAGTGGTTGTAACTTCCCTTCAGGCAGACGATGAGGAGTAGTGACGATGGCACAGACCGAGCACCCTCAAACGTAATGGGCGATGTCTCTTGCCATGTTAGGCCACCAGTACTTCTGTTGGAGGAGTAAGAGGGGTCGCCTGCTGCCAGGGTGTCCTGAGCCTAAGGAAGTGTGGTTGCTGTCCAGGAGTTAAAGACGGTATCTGGTGGGTACATAGGTCAGGCCCGGAGGAAGTTCAGGGGGTGCTGGTTCTTCTAAGGTGGTGGAATAAATATTTTCGTCCACTTGCCATAGTATGGGTGCCAAGAAGACTGATGAGGGTAGGACTGGTTCTGGAAGGTGATCATGGGGATCTGGAGAGTACATACGGGAAAGGTGGGGGCTTTAAAACGGCTTTAAGGTTTTTGTGGCCGGGTCGGAAAGTGATTTGGAAATCGAAGCGGGCAAAGAATAGTGACCATCGGGCTTGGCGTGCATTAAGGCGTTTGGCACTGCGGAGATATTGAAGGTTCTTATGGTCGGTGACCACGGTGAAGGGGAACTGGGCTCCCTCGAGCCAGTGACGCCACTCTTCGAGGGCGAGTTTGATAGCAAGTAGCTCATGATCACCGATCCCGTAATTTTGTTCAGCCGGGGATAGTTTCTGGTAGTAGTACGCACACGTATGAAGAGCTCGGGGTTCACCAGACCATTGGGACAAGACGGCACCGACTCTGGTATTGGCATCAACCTCAACGGTGAAGGCCTGTGTGGGATCTGGATGCCTAAGGATAGGTGCTGTAGTGAACTTGCGTTTGAGTAAGTCGAAGGCTTGACAGGCATCGGTATTCTAGGATAGAACTCGCCATCCGCCTTTCAGGAGAGGTTAGAGGGGCAGAGAGAAGACTGTAAATGCGTATGAAACCTCGATAGAAGTTGGCGAATCCAAGGAATCTTTGCAGCTCCTTCACAGTCTTGGGTTCTTCCCACTTGGACACAGCGTTAACCTTACAGGTCTCCATGCTGACCCCCTCGGCAGTGATTACGTATCCGAGGAAGGATATAGAAGTTTTATGGAACTCACATTTTTCGGCTTTCAAGAAGAGTTGGTGTTTACGGAGACGTTGGAGGACTTGCTGGACATGGATATGACGTTCTGAAGAATTACGGGAGTATATGAGGATGTCGTCTATGTAGACAATAGAGAACTGGTGAAGGAAATCCCGGAAGATCTCGTTCATAAAGTTTTGGAAAATGGATGGACTGTTGGCTAGACCATAGGGCATCACTTGATTTTCATAATTGATGAATTATTCATGGTTGCTGAAGGCAGTTTTCCATTCGTCTCCCTCTCGGATACGTATCAGGTTGTAAGCGCTTCGGAGGTCTAATTTGCTAAATATCTTCGCCTCCCAGAGTTCTTCGAGGGCGGCTGGAACGAGTGGTAGTAGGTAGGCAAACTTGACGGTTGCATCGTTGAGGACCCGATAATCAATGGAAGGCCATAGACTTCCGTCCTTTTTCCTGACCAAGAAGAAGCTGGAAGCAGCCGGTGATGTGGAAGGTCTGATGAACCCCTGATGGAGAGCTTCCTTGATGTAATTCTCCATTGCGATGTGTTCAGGACGAGAGAGAGGGTAGATTCTTCCATGGGGTAGCTTAGCATCTGGCAGCAGGTCGATACTACAATCCCAGGACCGATGTGGGGGTAACTGGGTGGCCCATTCCTTGCTGAAGACGTCTAGGAAGGGAGTGTAGATGGCCGGGATATTGACAGATGTGGGGCTGACAGCGCTTTCTATGGTGGTGGTGTGGACGTCAAGGGAATTCAGGTTTGGATCATGACCAGCAGGGGGAGTGAGATGACCGTGGTGTTTGCACGCAGTGCTCCATTCCAAGATCTCTCTGGTGTTCCACTCAATCTTGGGTTGGTGTTGTGCAAGCCAGGGTCTGCCAAGAATGACGTCCACATTCACACAGGAAAGACCAACAGAATTAATCTTTCACGGTGATTCAGCGGCGAGAGAATGGTGACTTCCTGGGTCCTCTGGGATATTTTGCCATCGCCTAATGGTGAGTTTTGGATGGTGGTGATTTTGTAGAGGGTTTCGCTACTCATGGAGGGGATATTATGTTTGGTAAGGAAATGAGATGAAGTTTCCAGCCGCTCCAGAATCCACCAGTACATGTATGGGGTAAGAGTTAGAATCAATAATTAGTTGTGCTTACAGGTGAGGAATGTGAGAAACGGTAGGGGTTAAAGTGACTTTACTCACCATTGGGCGAGGCGGGCGAACTGGACAGGCGGAGATGAGGTGAGACGCTTCCCCACAATACAAACAGAGTTTGTTTCTGATTCGGCGTTGTCTTTCAGAAGTTTCGAGATGATAGGAATCGGTAATCATGGGTTCGTCCTCCTCCGGTGGTGGTGAAGGAGTGCTGGAAAAGGGAACATGATCAGAACGTGGTGGGATGGTACAGGCTGAGAGGTGTTGTGAAATACTGATGGCTTTCTTGATAAAGGTTTCTAGGTTGGCGTTGTCCTCATAGATGACCATGTGCTTACGAGTGCTAGGTTTTAAACCTCTACGATAGGCTGCTAGGAGGGCCACTTGGTTCCAGCCGTTAGTGGCGGCGAGTGCTCGGAATTGCAGCATGTAGTCATGGATGGAGGCGTTACCTTGGCGGAGAGTGAGTAGTTCATCGTGCACGGACAAAGGGGTAAGTGAGACTGAAAACACCTCTTTGAAGTGGTCAATTAAGGTTTGATAGGTGGCCACCATGGGGCTGCAGGCATTCCAGAGAGCATCCGCCCATTGGAGGGCTCGTCCTGTAAGAAGGGAAATCATGAAAGCAACTTTTAAGAGTTCGTTGGGAAATGATGATTTGTTGGTGATTGTTAGCCTCAATATAGAGCGAGCATTGCAGCAGCAAACCATTACAGGTACTCGACTCGCCGGAGTAGTTCATCGGTCGAGCGAGGGGCGTGCTCGTATGGAAAGAGGGGTTAGTGCCGGCGTTCGGTGGGGCAGCTGGTAGGGTTTGCCGGAGAGAGTTTACCATGCTGGCGAATGGGTCCGGAGCGACTCTGGTCAGAGCAGCGTTAGTCTCCATTCGCCATAGTAATTTGCTGGGCTGGAATCCTGTCATGGTCACACAAGGAAGTGTAAACTTCAAGGGTGTTTATTCAAGTGATATGCACAATAGTAGTTAGGTGAAGTAGGCGAATGGTGTCGAAGAAGGTGAGCGATCTCACACACACACAGTTCAGCAGCACAGTTCAAAGGCTATTGCCAACATAAGAACAGTCACTTCCCTTGAATCGGTGCATTGGCATTCACAGGAGGAGCACATCCATGGAAGAGCGTAGAAGAAGACAGAAGAGAAGACGAGGGGGACCATGCGTCTTTGATTCCAGCCACTGACTGAGTGAGTGAGGTGAGTATTTATGGTGTGTGGTGATTGCAGGTGCAGGTGCGGGTGATAAGTAATCAGGTGAGGGTTCATGGGTGTGGTGCGTGGTGGATGGTGAGTGAGAGCGGTGATTGGGACTAGGAGAAGGAGCAGTGGGTGTGACAATGCCGGTATATATATATACACACTGATTGCTTTGTCTTGTTTTGATTTGGAACTCTTCTGTCCAAGAGGTAATGATTGCTGAATACTGCACTTGTGTTTTATATTTGAGTTGTGAAAATGTTTTAATAAATGAAAGAATGAGCTACTGGTCTTTCTTCATTGAAGTAATACATTTAACATTTTACTGTACTTTAGTGGGTTAAATGTAATACTTGTATTTAGGGGTTTGCTGTAAAATAAGGTAACCCAAACAAATATGTCAGCCCATAAGTAGCCCATATAAAGCCCATAAAAGACCTGCATAAAACCCACCTAGGTACCAGATGATTACCTGACTTTTGAGTATTTTACACTTTAAATTAAGATTAAGGAGAATTGTCCTTGTGTGGTACAATGAGCACTGCCTTGGTCTTAAGAAGCTGCCCAGAAAATGGAGCACAGCTGGAAGAAAAAAAAAAAAGAAGAGGTATTTCATCTAGCATGAAAATAAAATAGTTTGAAAATAAGTTCAGAAAATCTGTTGTCCTTTCTAGCAACTAAAGTCTGCTTTGAGGAACCTGAAGGACTTTTTCTGAAGTACAGTAGGCAGTTCAGGACAAACAAGGGACTGTTGAACAACTACTGTATCACTACACAAACAACCAAAAACAAAGAAAAAACAGAAATGTAAGAATACAACATACAATTTGATAAAACTGTCACACCCAGAGAGAAGGATCCAAAGGCAAATGCTGTCAAAACAAAAGATTTTATTAACTGTTCAAAATAATGATGAGCCGAGGCTCGTGACTAAAGTGATAATGATGTGATCGCTCGGCAGGAGCAAAAGGCAACAAAGCAACCAGTGTCCAAATCAGCAGGCGTGAGAGAAGTCAGGCAGGCGGGCATCGATTGGGAGGCAGATGGGACAACGAAGGACAGACAAGCTCAGGGTCAGACAGGCGAAGTCGAAGGTAGGTGGAGAACAAAGAAAAATCACAGGAAACCGAGAAAAAAACTGGGCAGAGAGAAAAACAGAATCAGAACATGAAGCAATGAATGACAATCAAGAAAAGAATCAAGACAACGCAGCGAATAGCAAGATATAAGCCTGAATAGCGCCAGGACACACTAGCGACTAGAAAGTGGAAAAAGGAAAGCTTACATAGCCAGAAAATTAGAGGAGACAGGTAACAGATGCAGCAAGCCATGTGCGCGCTGATCATTAAAAGCGATCAGCTGAGTGCACGCTGCAAGAATGACAAGACATCCGAAAGACATGGTCCACGACCTCCCGAGCAGTCTCTCTAGCAGAAGGAAGTTTTGGAAGGGGAATGAAGTGGACTGCCTTGGAAAAGCGGTCC
This sequence comes from Danio jaintianensis, assembly GCA_903798115.1. Taxonomy (NCBI): domain Eukaryota; kingdom Metazoa; phylum Chordata; class Actinopteri; order Cypriniformes; family Danionidae; genus Danio; species Danio jaintianensis. The sequence continues at coordinate 127,661 of CAIGQV010019158.1, read as the reverse complement.
ACCACTGTGAGAACCACCGTATTGCCCTTAGATGGAGGGAGGCCTACCACAAAGTCCATGGCAATATGTGACCAGGGGCGGGAAGGAATGGGGAGGGGTTGTAATAGACCAATGGATGAAGAATTGGAGGACTTGTTTTGAGCACAGACCGAGCATGCCCCCACGAACCGACAAACATCCTCAGCCATGGCGGGCCACCAAAACCACTGGCGGATGGCAGCCTGTGACCTCCTGACCCCCGGGTGGCAGGTGATTTTAGAACAGTGGCCCCACCGGAGAACGGCAGTGTGAACCGCATCAGGAACAAAGAGCAGACCCACCGGGCACCCACCAGACACCTCAACCCCAGCCTGGGCTCGTTTGACACGCTCCTCAATTCCCCAGGAGATTGCCCCCACCACACATCTGGAAGGTATGATGGTATCAGGAGGGGAAGGATCTACTGGAGAACCAAAACAGCGAGACAAGGCATCAGGTTTGGTGTTTTTGGAGCCCGGTCTATAAGACAAGGTGAAGTTGAAGCGGCCAAAAAATAGAGCCCAGCGGGCCTGCCTGGCATTCAGACGTTTAGCCGCCTGTATGTATTCCAGGTTCCTATGATCGGTCCACACAATAAAGGGTACTGCCGCCCCCTCCAACCAGTGGCGCCACTAACCCAAAGCCAACCGGACCGCCAACAGCTCCTGATTGCTGACATCATAGTTTCGTTCTGTGGGAGACAAACAGTGTGAAAAATATGCACAAGGATGTAATTTGTTGTCATGAGGCGAAGTTTGAGAGAGGACCGCTCCGACATCTCTGAGGCATCAACCTCCACAACAAATTGTCGGGCAGGGTCAGGAGTAATGAGGATCGGTGCAGAGGTGAATAGGAATTTAAAATTATCAAAGGCAGTTTGAGCAGCCACCAACCAACCAAACCTGACCCTGGTGGAGGTTAGTGCAGTCAGGGGAGTCGCCACTCGCCAGAAATTCCTGATAAATCGCGATAGAAATTGGTGAAGCCAAGGAACCACTGTAAAGCCTTTCGGGAGTCAGGTGCCGGCCAGTCGGAGACAGCCCTAACCTTCGGAGGGTCCATGCGAAGTCCCTGAACTGAAATTATGTGTCCCAAGAAGGAACTGACTGGACATGGAATTTGCACTTCTCCGCCTTTACGTACAGCTGATTCTCCAGCAGCCGTTGAAGCACTCGCCTGACGTGTTGGACATGTTCCTGCATGGTAGAAGAAAAAATAAGAATATCATCCAAATAAACAAAAACAAGTTGATTACTCATGTCTCGGAGCACATTGTTGACGAGTGCTTGAAAGACTGCTGGAGCATTGGTGAGTCCAAATGGCAGAACAAGATATTCAAAGTGTCCAGTAGGCATATTGAATGCGGTCTTCCATTCATCACCCTCCCTCATACAGACGAGGTGATAAGCATTTCGTAGGTCCAAATTTGTGAAGAATCTCCCCCCCTGCAAGAGATCGAAGGCCGAAGACATAAGCGGTAGGGGGTACCGGTTTTTAATAGTTATGTCATTCAAACCTCTATAGTCTATGCAGGGGCGCAGAGAGCCATCCTTTTTCTTCACAAAGAAAAACCTCGCTTCAGCCAGAGAGGAGGAGTGACAAATGATACCAGCTGCCAGGGACTCAGTTAAATATTTATCCATGGCTGCTTGTTCCGAAGCAAACAAGGAGAAAATACGACCCTGAGGCGAGGAAGTGCCTGGGAGGAGGTCAATGGCACAATCGTGTGGCCTATGAGGAGGAAGAGATACAGCACGGGACCTACTGAAAACCAACCGCAGATCATGGTAAGTGTCCAGAACACAGGATAAATCAGTCTCCTCCTCCTGTAAACCAGGGATGACCGAAAACTATGGGAGTGGTGGGTGATTTATAAACTAAATAACTAAGCTCCTCTCTGTGGTTGCCAGAAGTGACCACACTCACCCAGTTAGTGACGGAGGTGATGGTGGCGATGGGTCGGCCATCAAGAGCGAGCGCAGTGACATGGGATTTGAGAGGTAAGATGGTGATTCCTCTGGAACGAGCCCAGTTCTCATCAATAAAATTTCCCTCTGCCCCCCAGTCTATCATAGCCTCACCATTAAAAGAGACATTGTTAACAATGACAGACATAATCAATTGAGTACGTGAACCCTGAGCTGGGGAGGGGGAGGTACCGCTCGCCAGGACTCCCCCGGCTACAGACGAGCGATGGCTTTTAATGGACAGAAAGCTGCTTGATAGCCTTGCCCACCACAGTAAAGGCAGAGACCTGCCCCCAGGCGTCCCTGTCTCTCCTTGGCGGTCAGGCGGTAGCGGCCCAAGACCATAGGCTCAGCATCATTTACTGTGTCCATGGCCACAGGAAGAGAGATGGGAACCGGGGTTTCAGACCTGGGCTGGACTGACAGGCTCCGCACACGACGCCGTAACTCCATCCTGGCGTCCAGTCGAATGGCCAAGCTGATGAGTTCATCCAAGCTGTCCGGTGGTTCATGAGCATAGATCTCATCCTTCACCTCCTCCATGAGGCCCTCCAGAAAACGAGCAGTCAGGGCTTCAGTATTCCAATTACATGTGGCAGCCAGGGTCCTAAATTCAACAGCGTAATCTGCCACAGAATGCTTTCCTTGTTTAAGGGATGCCAGCAGCCGAGAAGCCTCCTTGTCAAAAACAGAACGATCAAAAACCTTAATCATCTCTTACTTAAAAGCTGAAAAATCTGAACAGCACCAGGCCACCCCAGTCACGTGCCCAACCAGTCAGGAGGGTGATAACAAATGCCACCTTTGGACGGTCAGAGGAGTATGTCCTGGGCTGAAGGGAAAACACCACCTCACACTGGATAATGAAAGAACGACACTGGGTGGATTTACCGACATAGACAGGCGGATTATTGACTCCCGGCTCCGCAGTGGGCTGGGCCATCGCGGACGCGGGTAAATCAGCATTGAGCGCCGCCTTACTGATATGGTGAAGTTGCTCTGTAAGCTCTGCTACCTGGGCATTCAAAGTCTCCACTGACTGTCGAGCAGAGAATAACTCCTCTTCATGGCGGCCCAACATAGCTCCTTGAAACTCCACTGTGGAGCGTATCGTGACATCTGCTGGATCCATAATGGCTAGTAATGCCATGTAATGCCACACCCAGAGAGAAGGACCCAAACGCAAATGCTGTCAAAACAAAGGATTTTATTAACTGTTCAAAATAACGACGAGCTGAGGCTTGTGACCCAAGTGATAATGATGTAATCGCTCTGCGGGAGCAAAAGGCAACAAAGCAACCAGTGTCCAAATCAGCAGGGGTGAGAGAAGTCAGGCAGGCAGGCATCAATCGGGAGGCAGATGGGACAACGAAGGACAGACAAGCTCAGGGTCAGACAGGCGAAGTCGAAGGTAGGTGGCTGGCCGGGATGAATCCAATAGAAAACAAAGAAAAATCACAGGCAACTGAGCAAAAACTGGGCAGAGAGAAAAGCAGAATCAGAACATGAAGCAATGAATGACAATGACAGGAATCAAGACAACGCAGCAAATAGCAAGATAGCCTAAATAGTGACAAGACACACTAGCGACTAGAAAGTGGAAAAAGGAGAGCTTAAATAGCCAGGAAATTAGAGGAGACAGGTAACAGGTGCGGCGAGCCATGTGCGCGCTGATCAGTAATAGCGATCAGCTGAGTGCACGCTGCAAGAATGACAAGAAGGGGGAGAGAGAAAAAGAGAAAGATCAAGCCAGTGTCCTGACAAAAACAACAATATAATTTAACAATACAACATGACATTTTAATGTTATTCAGTGATGTTTAAACTGTACAGTAATTTTATGTTTAGATAAGATTGAAAATATTTATTTTTCATTTGATAGTTTCATTTGTCTATCTTGAAATTAATATTTCTTTGTTATGAATCACTCTGTCGTTCATTTTCTTTTTAGAATATAAATGACCCTTTATTTGTCACTTGTAAGGGGTTTACAAAGCATAAATAGTCCTCAATTTAGATTACATCACAAAACTGCATGAATGTGTTAACATACAGAGCAAGTATTACTATATGCCTGCAAAATAAGATAGTTTATAAAAATTGTTTATTATTATTATTGTGAAAAATATGTCATTAACAAAGTATGCAAATGCAATCATTAAACACATTATACATGTACTTATAAGTCAAGAATACAGTATTTGTAGCTGTAGTTATAAACTTCTTACTAATGCCTATTAATGCAGAGTTAATGAGTAACAAAACTAACTTGCTTACATAAAACCAGATTAAACTAGACATTTAAATCTAAAAATGCCAGCAGGACAAATGTACCTACATACAGCTTATGTTTTAACATTCTATGTTGCTTTTACACACTGAGACAGCGGTAGTCAATTTTAGTCATGATGGAAAAAATATAAAAAATAGTGCAAACGCTCTCAAAAATGAACCAGTTTTCTTGCACAGTTGAATGAATGTGAATAAATGCTAGTTCTTAAGTGATGAACAACACAAGGAGGTAGGCAAATAAAAGAAAAAGCTTGATTTCCACATGCTCCAGGTATGTGAAGGACCTGTGAAGTAGTTCACAGTTCATCTGAAGTGCTGTGGAGTTGAGCAAGGGCCACGGGCCGTGTAGCATTCTGAGGGCAATTGGACCAGGCAGAGTTTCATAGCATATGAACATACACTAACTCTTATCACACTTGACATTTTCTGTTTTGGGGTCCAGGCCTGCACACAGCACACGCAGCAGACCACTGGGCTGTAATGGGCAGTGATAGACTCTGACGAGTGTGTGTGTGTGTGTGTGTGTGTGTGTGAGAAAGAGAGAGAGAGAGAGATACAACCAGTGATCTAGTTTCTGTGCTTACATTTTTCTCACAAATGATAATATGCTGAATACTGAAAGCTCAACTGAATGACATCATGATGCATATATGCTTCAAAACGCATATTTTCCAAGTCACCCTTGATTAATCAGCATAATTATTATTTATTCATGACATAGATTTACTTACATTTGAATCGTTCAGTCATGGTAATTTCCAGAATACATTGTAGCATCCTAATGCAAATGTCAGTGTTAATGTATTTGATCTTGCACTAGATCTGCTGTGTGCATGCAGCTGCAGATACTGTTATTCCTATTGCTATAGCTATTGGTACCATTAAAGAGTAAGTCTTGCTACAGCCAATATATACACATGTATGGTTCAGTGAGATAAGATATAGTAATGCTGGTGATACATCACGGCAGAATACATACAACATGGCAAAAGTGGTTGCTAACTGCATCAACTTGGATAAAATCAAGATATGAATTACTGCTGCTACAACAGATATCTGATATATATGTGTGTGTGTGTGTGTTAAATAGGTATTTGTGCTTTGTAACATGCATAATGCTGTTGTATGGCTGTGGCAGGATGTTTCTTATCAGTTGATAACTACAAGTTATGTCGTACTTATCGACTGGACTGGAGTCCTAGGTAAAATGAATGTCTACTGAACATTTGTAAATTTATGTGAACTGAATAAATGAATGGGCCTTGTAATGATTTTACCTAGCTAACTATATTGCTAGTGTGTTAGACAATAATACAAAAATATTCCAGTAAAAAAGGGAGGATGCAGCAAAGGCCCCAGACTTTCAAGAGGAAGATATTGAGACACGCCTATGGGCTAGCTTTTTAGAGCAGTGTTCTTCAATAGAGGTACTCATGCCCGACCAATCTGCATGTTTTGCATGTCTCTCTAATTTAAACATGCCTGATTCAGATAACCAGCTCATTAGAAGAGCTCCATGCATTAACTGTGTTCTGACTGACATGCCCTTACAGAGTGTGCATTGCTCCCTAGTCCTCTCTCCTTCATTGCTCTCTACATGAACGAGAAAATTTAATTTCACTTCAGAAAGTTCATTCGTGGATTTACACAACAGCATTGCCCACAGTGTCTTACTAGAGAAGCGTGAAGTGTGACGTAATATAGATTTGTAAATTAATACCATATAAATTTACATATCACACACTAAAATGCAATTTGAATGAAATATATATGTTCCATTCACACTGAAATCATGGCGAAATACTTGTGGATTCCACTTTGCAAGGCACTTGTCAAATTAGAACAAACTTCTAACATGTAAAGATAAACATATAAATTATGCAGCATTATGAAATAGCAGGTGCGTGGACCGGGATTGAGAAACGCTGCTATAGGGGAAGGGGGAAGCACTACATAAGGTAAGATGGTTAGCAGTTAGGAAATACACTGTTCAACCCAATAGAGAATCTACCATGGCTGATTAACACAATGGGGTTACCCTAGAGAGAAACATACATAGGAGACTCCGATCACTAGATGCAGGTTGACCATGCAAGCGTACAGCAACAACATACTGGACCAAGCAACTGACTTAGCAGATCAGCAGAACTACAGCCTGAAGGAATCATTGGCTTTATAATTCAAACACTTTTGTTGAAAGGTTTAGTACACTGGTGTCAAACTCAGTGGATGGAGGGCCACATCTCTTCACAGTTTAGCTTTAACCCTCATTAAACACACCTGATTAAACTCATTGAATCTTTCATACTTATTTGAAACCTACAGGTAAATGTGTTGGAAGTGAACTCTGCAGGGCTGCAGCCCTCCAGGAACTGGGTTTGACACCTCTGGTTTAGATGTTACCTAAAGTATCTGTTAAAGAGACTATGTTTGATGCTTGCAAACCTTGCCCACTTGAAACAGAGTTGTGATGCAGTTTGTTAAGTCTCCAGTTATTCTTTGCTTTAGTTGATGAGAAAAAAATAGTTTGAGTCTGAGAATCTTTGATGAATTACAAGACAAGGCCAAAGCATGGAACAAGCTTAAAATGCAGCCAGAGAAGACTGTTTGTTCAGCATCTTCTCCTGTGAGGTCTGTTTGGTAAAAATAGAAGAGAAGGAGCTGACCTTTGGGCCCAGTAAAGCTAAGCAGTGCGGTGCCTGGTTGGTACCTGGATGGGAGACCACATGGTAAAACTAAGTTGCTGCCGGAAGAAGTGTTAGTGAGGCCAGCAGGGGTAATCAACCTTCAGTTTGTGTGAGTCCTAAAGCCCCAGTATATTGATAGGAACTTTATACTGTTCTTTTGAATGAGATGTTAAACTGAGGTCCTGACTAGGGGTGTATCCCCGCCCTTCTGACCAAATTTGCCAACTGGCCTCTGTCCATCATGGCCTCCTAACCATCCTTGTATCATAATTGGCTTCATCACTCTGTCTCTTCTCCACCAATAAGCTGGTGTGTGGTGTGCGGCCTAGAACAATATTGCTGCCATCCAGGTGGATGGTGCAGACTGGTGGTGAATGAGGAGATTCTCTCCAACATGTATAAAGCGCTTGAGTACACAGAACATTGCTATATAAATATAAGGTATTATTATTATTATTAAGATGGGCTATATAGGAGTGTGAGCATTTGTCTATTCAAAAGGAATGAGCGCATTCCTTTTGTGTCAAAAATGTCTGGTTGCTTGGGTGTTGTATTACGCAGCTTTGTTCATAGTTCACTGGGTAGTTGAGAGTATTTGTGTTAAATATAACAAATAATTGGGTGTCTGATCCCCCTCATTTTTTACAAGTGTTAACCACCCCAGGGGGTAGGTTTCCTAAGTATCTCTTGTGCCACCTTTGGGCCATATGTGGAGGTTTCATAGATCCAGATAGTGCCCCATCCTTCAGAAAGAAGGCACTTCCTCTGGAGAATGCACCAGCGAGGGGCTGTCATGAGAAAAGGGCCATTGATGGAAGCATCTGTTGTAACAACAATATGCCTGGACACTTGTTCCCAAGGCAGACTGGCTTGTAGAAAGGCAAGGTCCATTCAAGGAGTGTCTGTCGACACATGGGAGTGCCAATGCCTGCTGAGATGGTGCAACCCCCCATGACCGTGGTAAAGACACACAGAGACAAGGACAGCCCAAAGGAGAGAACTTTGTATTGCCACACTTGATCCTTGGATGTAAACAAAAAAAGCCTGTGTCACAGGCATGAGACATGAAAGTATGCAACTTTCAGATCAAAGGCTGTGACTCAATTCTGAGGACAGATGCATTGAAGAATGTGCATAAATTCTGCATAACTTTTGAATGGCATCTTGTGAAGATACTAATAATGCACAGATCCAGAATGAGTTGTAATCCACCGGTTTTCTTGGGTACAATGCAGTATGGGCTGTAAAACCCACAATTCATCTTGACTGGAGGGATTGGCTTGATTGCAAACTTTGCCAGGTGGAAAGCAATCTCCTTTAACAAAATATGGGCAAGCTGTAGGATTCATAGTTGTAAAATACACATCCCTAAACTTGGGAGGCTGTCAGGTAAACTGAATTGCATTGCCAAGTCTGTTTGTCTTAATGAGCCTTTGAGACAGGCTGGGCAGTGCTTAAAGAGGATGGCAAAGCTTATACAAAGGACACCATCAGAGCAATCATTGACGCACCAGCAGTGGGGTAGCAAGTGGGGTTGAGAACATCCATCCAGGAATACCACTGAATAGCTGAGAGAGGTGAGTATCACTTACCATGTTCCCAGGTACCCACAATGAGGCTGGAATTGTGAGAGAACGAAGTATGTTCTCTGGAGGCAACCTCCTAATCAAAACTAACAGATTATATAGCTGATATAAAAATTTTGGATGAATACTAACTTTCTAATTCTAAATTTGGATAAAAAATTTAGGTCGATGATATAAAATGCTTGCTTATTGGTACAAAAAAATTTGTCATGCAAAATCCTAGAATACTGCATAGGCCTTGATAGATGTTCAGTTAAGACCTCGTTATTAGTCAGAAATGTGTGTGTGAATTTTAATAGTCTGATTTTTTCGATGTTTAGACTGAAAAAATCAGACTATTAAAATGCCTGAGGAGAACTGGTTGCCCTGACTGAGCCTATGGTTTCTCCCAAGGTTTGTTCTTCACTTCTGTCAATTGGTGGAGTTTTGGTTGATGGTTGAGCTGTTCTTTAGTGGATCGTACTTGAACAGTGACATTTGTATTAAACTGAACTGAATTAAACTGAACTGAGCTTCAACAGCGACATTTATACTAAACTTAACTGAATCAGTTTTTATTTATCTAGAATTACACCAACATTCTACCATTACTCTTCTGCCTGCAGGAATCTGAAATATTTTAATATGATAAATGTTATCATTTTTATTATCTTTTCTCCATCTTTGACACTAAATACATTGTAAACGTGTTACAGACATAAATATGAATGTATCAATAAATGATTCAAAAGTGTTCACTTTACATTAAGGTGCACTTTTATAGGTTACTAACATTTAAAACTACTAAATAAATGCTTCTAAGGTTCACAGATAAATAATACAGATACACTGTACATTCAATTGTTCATTTTAATAATCTATTAACTATTTTTTCAAAAAATGTTTTTTAACTATATATGTCTTGATTAACACTAGTTTTTATACTTAGACATCATGACTGTTTTGGAGAGGATCATGGTTAAGACAGAGCAACTTTTTTATCTGATATACTTTATATTAAATGATGTGTCATTTGATTTCGATGAGAAAATCACAAATACAGCAACCTTATAACCTTACTATAGCCCTTTTTTTGCATAATGGAATTAATTAGCAATCAATATATTTATTAAGCATTTATAACACATGACTAAAAAAATGGCTCACTTTTTGGCAGGTGTTGTGTTAAATTCACTTTTTTATTCATGCAGTGCTATTAATATTCTATATAATGCATTTGTACCATGACAGACTCTCATTGTTCTCAAGGCCACTGCCAATATTTTAGACTGCAGCTCTGCCCCTTTACATTTGGCCAGAGGAGAACTGGTGCCCTGATTGAGCCTGGTTTCTCCCAAGATTTTTCTTCACTTCCGTCAATTGGTAGAGTTTTGTTTTTTGCCACTGTTACTTCTGGCCAGCTCGACTGAGGCTAGTAAGGCTGCTCTACAGTGGATCATCCTTCGACTGTTACGTGGGGATAATACTCAGACAGGGATAGTATCAAACAAACGGATTTATTGCAGATTTGTGATAGGTAAATAAAGTCAGTGAAGATATTGATAATACTTGGATGGAGGAAAATATAAAGTCTCTTGATAACCAGATAAACAGAGAGCGAAGTAGTATGGAACTGATCATGAATTTTCAGGAGTTGGTTTGCAGATGGGGATAAAGGTAAGTATATCATAACGCACACAGTAACACAAGGAGCAGACAAGGGAGATCGGGATCACTGGAGCAGAGAATAATGTAAGTGTTTCTTTTTGGAGACCAGACAAAGTGAGAGTGGAATCGAGTTGCTTATTTATAGGGAGTGCTGATTGGGGAATTGTGACTAGGTGTGTGTGTGTGTGTGTGCGTGTGCGTGTGTGTGTGTGTCTGTGCTAGAAATCAGGTGATTGGAATAGTTGGGAGAGAGTCTGGTGTATCCTATCCTGAGGGCCGCAAAAGATGTTATGGGGGCCTGCCTCTACTGTGTGGTGCTAGACACTGGGGATGCATGGAGTGTAATTCCGTCAGGAGATTGGGATCGAGGATGCGTTCCTGGGGTCCATATCCTTCCTAGTCAACAAGATATTCCAATTTGCCTCCACAACATCTAGAACTCAGCATTTCCTTCACTGAGTAAGTTGTTCCATCCTCTACAATCATGGGTTCCGGGGGTTCGTCTACAGGACCAGGCTCTGTAGGAACAAAAATGACATGTGAGTGGAAAGGTTTGAGCCTCCTGAGGCATGCAATGTGAGATTGATACGGTATTGTGAGGGGAGTTTGAGTTCTTATGTGACCGGGTTGACTTGGTGGATAATGGGGAAGGTAGCAATAAATCTGGGACTCATCTTCTTGCAGGGAGATCTCAGGAAAATGTCCCTGGTGGAGAGCCATTCCTATTGTCCAGGATGTTAAGGTGGCTCTCTGGACATTCACCTGGATGATATGATTTCTGAATGCTTTTAGGGGGTGTTGATGTGCTGAGTCCCAGACCCACTCACTCTCTCGAAACCAATGATGGACTTATGGTACATCAGATGGTTCCCCAGAACCAGGGAACTGAGGTGGTTGGTAATCGAGTACACACTGAAAGGGAATGACCTCAGTAGAAGGCTGAGCTCAGTTAGGACCTTTTATAGAAGTTTGCGAAACCTAGGAATCGTTGAAGTTCTTTAATGGTTGTTGATATCAGCCAGTTTCGAACAGCTACCACCTTCCCCTCATCCATCTTGAAACCTTTCGGAGTGATGTGCTTGCTAGAAATCAGGTGATTGGGATCGTTGGTGATGGGAAGAGCCTGGTGTATCCGTGACATCAACAGTGACATTTTTATTCAACTGAACTAAGCTGTTTTAATTTAACTAGAATCACACCACCATTCTACCATTACGCTACATCCTGCCTGATATGCTTAACATAGACCACAAACTGAATTTTTCCCATTCATCAATGGAAGGCAGCTTTGACACAATCTACATTGTATAGAGCTATAGAAATAATGATTACATGACTTTACACTTTACAAAAGGAATCTTAATGTAAATTAATACCTGAGAATGTTGAGTGGCACATGTTTCTTAGATTTCCAAATTTGCTGGATTTAGACTGTACCACAAAGAAAAGTGTTCATGTCTACTGCAGAACTGCTCACATTTTATTATTATTTTTTATTTCATCATCTTGTATTTTAGCATACCCACATTCTAAGTTTTAATTGCATATATGTTTTGGAAATGAGACCCTGAACTTTAATAAATGTTGTAATAACTATAAAAGAAACTGGAGTTGAGGTAGTGGAGGGTGGTTGATATAGCAGACACAAAATAATTATGAATAGAAATAGAAAAAAAAAATTTTTTACATATCCGCAGCTTTCATCTATGAGGAGAGACCGTTGTTGTGTTCCCTGACTCATATGAGGGGCTGACGTCAGCAGGGATGGAGGATGGGAGGTCGAAGCACTGTCTTCCCCCCATCAGTGAGCGTAGATGTGAAACACACTGACAGACAAGAAGAGAATGCATCTCACTACATTACAGCTCTGATTCACTGTGCCTCCGGGGATGACTTGTCCTAAACTTCCTTCTCATATGTGCAAATCATCTGTGGTGTGTGTGTGATTTGTGTGTAAGGATGCATGTATCTTTCAAAGTCTGTGAATGTTGTTAGTGTGTTTATGTAGAATCACATGTGCTGATGCATGTGAAACATCCATGCTTGTACGTGTGTATTTATGCACATGACATCTTACACAATCCAGAGACAAGGCTAAGTTTTATTCCTAATTTTGTTGCAAATTACAAATACAAATAAATTGTATGAATTGTGAATGTATTTAAACAAAATTCAACCTACAAAATCTAATATTTGATGAAAGTGCAATTAAGTACCATTTGTTTTCTTATATGTTTGTTTGATGTAAAAGCAGTAAGTATATTAATCAGATGTCATGTTAAGGGGAACACATGGATATATATGAATTTCTTCTGAATTTTGTCTTCCGCACATCGTCATCCTGCAGATTTCTATTTCATGCATGTGTCCAATGATGCATGTTTTGTTCAGTCTGCATCCTATCTGCAGCTACTCCCTGAGCCTTTGGCATAACATAGAGACATTATAAGCTGTGACACTATGAGAGTCAAGAATTGTCACTCAAAAAGGTTACTGTGAACAGTCTACTAATTAATATTATTATACTATTATTAGAAGTCATTAGATGACTGTGTTATATAGAGATATTGCAACTGATGTTAAAGGTGTGTTTTAGGATCAGGATTTTTATGAGGAATGGATTGTGAAACATGGTGCATTTTACGGAAATGGTATCTGTAGGTTGTCTTTTAAATGTTCCTAGGCAACGTCTACAACATCTTTTAAACTTGTGTTCAGAAAACTAATGCCAATGTGTTATCAGTTTAGATTCTAGATGTTCAATAGTGTATTAGTAGACATGCAATATATCCTCAAGAAGTTTTCAGTACCTTTATACATCTTTATATTTAAAAAAAATAGTCTATATGTAGTTGTTAACCAGTTTATCTTCAGATTTCAGCACACATTCAGATGCCTATAAGTAGCAATACAACATAATTTAAAATGGACTTTAACCGTATATAAAATTACAGAAACAATTTAGTATAGAGACCAATTCTCACTATTAACTAGTTACTTATTACCTGCTTATTATTAAGATATTGGCTGTTTATTAGTTCTTATAAAGTACATATTCTGCATGATCTTATTTTACATCCCTAACCGTGCCTAATATCTAAACCCAACTACAACCTTAATATCTATTAATAAGCCGCAAATGAGGAGTTTATTGAGCTAAAATCATAGTTAATGGTTTGATAATAGTGAGAATTGTACCTTAAAATAAAGTGACTACAGTTACTCTTTTTTTTTTTACATACGTGCATTTTCAAGAGTGCTCAACTAACTATTTGTTGCATTAAATTACTTTCAATTGACTGTTATTTTACTTTAAGGTAGATACATCTGCTCATCTGTTTTCATTTTAGGCTCATCAAAATGGAGTGAAAATCTAAGAAATGGGCGGTGCGGTGGTGCAGTGAGTAGCGCTGTCGCCTCACAGCAAGAAGGTCGCTGGTTCGAGCCTCGGCTGGGTCAGTTGGCATTTCTGTGTGGAGTTTGCATGTTCTCCCTGTGTTCGTGTGGGTTTCCTCCGGGTGCTCCGGTTTCCCCCACAAGTCTAAAGACATGCGCTTTAGGTGAATTGGGTATGCTAAATTGTCCGTAGTGTATGTGTGTGAATGGGAGTGTGTGGGTTTCATTCATTCATTAATTTTCTTTTCTGCTTAGTCCCTTTATTAATCTGGGGTCACCACAGCAGAATGAACTGCTAACTTATCCAGCATATGTTTTACGCAGCGGATGCCCTTCCATCTGCAACCCATCACTGGGAAAGAAAATGAATGAATGAATCTAAGAAATACTGTTGAACGACTATTATGAGCCAACATCACAGACTTCTTTTATGTCTGTGATCACATCACATAATTGTTTGGATTAACCATTTGTCTGATTGCCAGTTGGACTGCTTTATGTGTTTTGACTTCCTTGCCTGTTTCCTCAACTCAGATTTTTGCCTGGTGTTTTAGATTTGTTGAACTCACAGCTTCAAGCAGCATTCACTTACCAAAGTTAACTACTAAAGAACTACCAGGAACAACTCAACAAACTTTAGTCAGCAAATGAACACCTCACTCACTACATTCGATCCTTTCAACCTGATTCATAACATACAGAAAGACTGGCTTTACCTGAGAAGTTTGAGGGCTCTGTGGATTTGTGTAGAGGATTTGTTTGTCAAGTCCAGATATGTTTTGATCACCATAAGGAACAATTCACATATGGTGAGACAAAAAAATCCTTTATGATGTCACTGCGTTCTGGCAGAGCACTTAATTGGGCTTCCACAGTACGGGACTCAAACATGTTGTTTCGGACATCTTTTGAGTATTTTATTCAGCAGGAATGTTGTCTCATCGCAGCTGCTGCACATGACTCAGGGTACACGCACCACTGCTGACTATGCTGTTGAGTTGCTGCTCAAGAGTGGTTGGAGCACTATTGCATCAAGGTTTTTCAACAAAGTCTGAATCAAGAACTACAGACTGAATTAGCCTGTAAGGGAGAGAACTGTTCCTTTACTGATTGTGTGTCTCTAGCAATTTGTATTGATAAACTAATATGGAATGCCCAGACAAGAAAACCAGGCCGGCAACCACCGAGTCTAGCCATGCCACCACTGTTACATAAAGCGGCATTTCCCTCGCCAAGTCAGGAACCCATTCATCTGGGGCTTTCCAAGCTTTTAGAGGAAGAAAGATTTTGATGACACTAATTCAATTTGTTTCTACTGTGGTAAAACAGGCCATCACAGTGTTGTCTGTCCACACAAAGCCCAGACGACCATCTACAGTATTCCCTGGGTGAGTGTTAATTACTTTCCTCTCTCATCTGTCAAAGCATTTCCTGTTGGACTGGCTACTGAAAATAATATCCATTTCAATTTCATCATAAAATACAACATTCCTTCCCAACCATGCCATACCAGGATCTACACCAAGCCCTATCTTAGGACTACCTACAATCTTATCAGAATCTGTGAGGATGATAAGTGGAAGACAGCCATTCTCACTTCTAGGGGGCACTATGAGTACTCAGTGATGCTATATAGACTTGTCAATGCTCCTGCCGTCTTCCAATCCTTCATCAATAACATTTTCCAGGACCTCCTCAACCAGTATATAATGGCTTATATCAATGACATTTTCATATACTCCAAATCTGAATCAGAACATATACAACATGTAAGGACTGTACTCACATGACTTCTAGAAAACCACTTGTATATTATGACATAGAAGTGTGAGTCCTGCGTCAAGAAGACCACTTTTCTCGGTTACGACATCAGCCATCAAGGAGTGGAAATGGATGTCTCCAAGGTTTAAGCTGTCGCTGAGTAGCCTCACCGTAATTCTATCAAAGAGCTACAGAGATTTCATCTCTTTGCAGATTTCTACAGATCATTCATTCACAACTACAGTGCAGTTGCTGCCCCTCTGATATCTCTGCTAAAGGGCAAGACCTCCTAGTAAAAATAGTCATTTGAAGTCTTGGTGGCTTTCTCCAAGCTTAAGGAGAGTTTTACAACAGCTACCATTCTAAAGCATCCTGATCTTAACCACCCATTCATATTGTATGTGGATGCTTCATACAGTGGGATAGGAGCAGTACTTTCTCAACACCATGGGCAGCCCCGTAAACTCTTAACACAAGCCTTCTGCTTTTGGAAACTGACACCAGCTGAACGTAACTATGACATGGGTAATGTCATAGTTATCTATGAAAGCGGCCATCAAAGTTTTGAGGCACTAGCTCAAAAGAGTTGTCCATCTATTCTAAGTAATTACTGAATATAAGAACCTGGAATACATTGTAAGATTTGAGAAATCTCAGAATGAGGGAAAGCTCATTCTCCCACACTCCCTTCCCTTCACCCACACTCCTTTTCACCCTACTCAAAGAACAAAGACAAAGAATGGTCATCTCAAAGTATAAATGTTCGGTATCAATTCAAGTGACTTTTTGCATCATGTTTAATATAATTTGAAATGTCTCAGTGCGACTGGTACAATGGTCTCGTTCTCATAGAATTAGACATAATCAAAATAATGGATTTATAAATCCAGTGACAAGAAGTTCAGGGCAATTCTGTTACCAGATAAGCCCATAGCTCTCATTCTCAATACTGTGTATATTTTGAAGTCAGGTATGCATCTTTTGATCTTGGATTCTTTCCGTCTAGGACAACAAGGTGTTGTACGACTATCCTAGATAGGGTACCTGACCCTTGATTAACTGTAATTGGCATTCTAATTAAGTGTACATGGGAAAATATGAATCATGACTAAACCAAAATTAATATAGAGAAACAATAGTCAACAGTATTTATATTAATGGTCATGACCTCTGATTAGAAAAGATATTGCTTTTATTTCAAGGGTGTACATCTAAGGGGACTAATCAACATACTTTAGATCGAGCAAGCGGGAGCTGCCATTTAAGGTATTAATCTTAATAATTTTACCTCTGTCTAATAATCAAGACTGATCAATGTGTAACTGTGAACAACATAGAATCTTCAATGAATTAGTGTCGTTAAAACTATAAAACTTCAAACATTCATTTAAACTACATATTGAAATAATCTTAATTGTTTATGATTGGAGTCAGATAAAACAAAAGATAAATATATTAATATTCTAAACCATCTCATATTAAAATGGTCAAATATGAGTTAAATTTAAATTAATTTAACATTGTGCACTGGAAAAACCGAACACGCAGTGAACCTTCATCCACCAGTAAAGACCGTCGTTAGACTAACTGGCTGGACCTTATAAAGAGGTGACCGATCTCGCAACCAAACTGGATTTACATCAAGCAAGAGGTTTGGTTCTTCTTTTTTTCTTTCTTCAGCTGCTGTGGTAAGTCAATTCTTCTTTGCCTATTAGAAATGTTGAGGGAAAGCGAGATGCACCCCATATAAACATATTGATAGAATGAGTCGGATATACTCAAAAATGTTAGACCAGTGTGTGTTACCCGGTGGGGCTGGAGAATTAGACAAAACCACTCTGATTATCAGAGACATGATAGCAGCAGCGTAGATGAATGCCATCCCTTGCTTGGAAGATCTCCTTGTCTGCTAGGCAGCAAGATTTGAAACTTTAATTGGAATAACATCATCCAAATTATGTTCTGGAACTCAGTGGAGAGTCATAAATTAGATCCTAAAAGTTTAAATCAAAAACTGATCTTGTCCATTGTTTTTAATCTACTGTTTTATAAAAAAAGAAAAAAATGGTTAAGATTTAAAAACAATTGGAAAACTTTTAATTTGGATAAATGACAACAGTCTGTTTTAAGGCATTTGTATATGAAAAATAAAGGGGAGCAAAACAGGATGATCTGATCACAAAAAGGCTATAAGGAATAACATTTAAAAAAACATTTAAAAAATATGACACTGATAATATGAAACATTAAAATATGACACTGATCAGCTAAAATAACCACTATGCCTTAATTTAGTCTTGAAACAGACTAAATATAAGAAGTAAAATTTAGAATCTAAAACAAAGAATTTTTGCTTTATATCAGTCCCTTAGGTCTCCCAATTGCTCACAACCTTTTCATATTTAAATGGCCTGATATGAGAGCAAAGAAATATCACCTAATCAGTGATTTTAAGATACTCAGAATGTGTTTGCTGTAATTGCATGTTAACAACAACAGTCACCCATTTGGCTATAAGGCTGACCATTTGTTGTCCATACAATCCACAGGCAAGCACAGCTCTGACTACAAGTTAAAAACATTAATTAAAATGAACACCTTAACAACTGTTGTTCAAAAAAGACTCCCCAGAGACCAGAAATAATTCTATTTTCATTTATACTATTTTTAATATAATGTAATTACATTAGGAATTAAACCATAATGTACATTATATTATAATAGCCAATCATGGCACTAAAGAACAAAGATGATACATTCATCTTGAGGAGGTTTGCTTTCTTTATGCCCTAATGAAAACACTTACAGAAGAGTGGCATAAGTGATTGTAAACCAAATGAATCCTCACTGGGACACACCACCTAAAATTAAAACCTGATCAGAGAGTTAAACTCACCAGAAAAATAATGAAAGGGGGATGGATACAATAACAATCAAACAGAGTTACCACAGTCTTTATGGATCAAAAGATCTAAACTAATCTGTGAGCTACACCATAAAACAACAACTTCTAAACAGACAACACCAATGCGAAGACTCGTCTGTCACTGGGTCTTACAGTCTCAAGCTCTCCATTCCTCCATGACCACCACAGCAGCTGCTCAGAATGTGGCCCGGTCCAGGATTATGGAAACCTCGGGAATAATAATAAAAAAAAAAAAAAGACTAACATAATTATTCAAATTATAATGTCTTTTGGGAAGTGTTCCCGGCTCCGGTTGCCCTAAATAGTGCAGACTATCAATCCCTTAGAGGATTTGGATTTCAAAAGCATTTGTGTTTTATGTGTATGCTAATGCAAAGAGATGTGTCTTTAATCTAGTTTTAAACTGACAGGGTGTGTCTGCTTCCCGAACTGTGCTGGGAAGGCTGTTCCAGAGTTTAGGTGCCAGATATGAGAAAGATCTATCGCCTACAGTTGATTTTGATATTCTGGGAATAATCAATTGTCCAGAATTAATTGAGCGTAGTGTACGTGAGGGGCTATAATACACCAGGAGCTCTCTTAAATACTGGGGAGCTAAGCCGTTCAGGGCTTTGTAGGTAGTCCATAAAATTGTAAAATTTATACGATATTTAATAGGGAGCCAATGCAATGATGAAAGAACTGGAGTAATATGATCATATTTCTTTGTTCTAGAAAGCACTCTAGCAGCTGCATTTTGAACTAGCTGAAGTTTGTTAATTAGGCCAACAGGGCAACCGCCTAGTAAAGCATTACAATAGTCTAACCGAGAGGTCATGAAGGCATGAATAAGCTTTTCTGCATCAGACATTGATAGCATATGTCGAAGTTTGGCAACATTTTTAAAATGAAAAAATGCAGTTTTACAGATGCTTGAAATCTGGCCTTCAAAAATTACCCCCAAATTTTTGACTGAAGATGAGGACTGAACTAAGAATCCATCAAGGGTTAGACAGTGTTCTAGGTTTTTGCGTGTGAGGTTTTTGGGTCCAATAAGCAAGACCTCAGTTTTATCTAAATTTAGTAATAAGAAGTTATTAGTCATCCAATTTTTTATATCAGCTATACAATCTGTTAATTTCGTAAATTCATACAAATTATCAGGTTGAGAGGACATATAAAGTTGTGTATCATCAGCATAGCAGTGGAAGCTAACTCCATGTTTTTTAATGATATCGCCCAGTGGTAGCATATATAGTGTGAAAAGTAAGGGACCAAGAACTGAGCCTTGTGGTACCCCACAGTGTACTTTTGATCTGTATGATGCCTCTTTATTAACTGATACAAATTGATAACGTTCAGATAGATATGACCTGAACCAGGCCAATGCAGTTCCTGTAATACCAACATAATTTTCAAGCCTATGAAGGAGAATATTATGATCGCTTGTATCAAATGCAGCACTGAGGTCCAATAACAATAAGAGAGAAATGCAACCACGATTGGATGACAGGAGGTCATTTGTAACTCTTAGGAGTGCTGTTTCTGTGCTATGAAATGCTCTAAATCCAGATTGAAATTTTTCATAAATATTGTTTCTTTGTAGGAAGGAACATAGTTGAGCAGATACGACTTTTTCCAGTATCTTTAATAGAAAAGGTTTGAAATGGATCTATAATTTACTTGTTCTTTGGGATCAAGCTGTCTTTTTTTAATAAGAGGCTTATTGACAGCTAGTTTAAAAGTTTTAGGAACATATCCTAAAAATAAAGATGAATTCAAAACGTTGGGAACAGGTTCAGAAACTTCTGAAAAATTTGTTTTAATAATTTGGTCGGTATAGGATCTAGCATAGACATTGTTGATTTGGACAAATTTATCAGTTTAGTTCTTCCTCACCTACTGTTGAAAAAGTTTTAAGTTTATCCATTAATGGTCTACAGTGCTCTAATTGCGACGATGCTGTAGGAAGCAGATTGATGGTGCTTATTTTATCTCTGATATTATCAATCTTGCATGTGAAAAAGTTCATAAAGTCATTACTGCTGTGTTGAGAAATGCATGTTGATGCTTTATTTTTAGTTAGATTTGCTACTGTGTTAAACAGGACCCAAGGGTTGTGTTTATTTTCTTCTATTAAAGTTGTAAAATAAGCAGATCTGGCAGACTTGAAAGCTTTTCTAAAGTTAAGTATACTTTATTTCAGGCCAGATGAAAAACCTCTAGTTTTGATTTCTTCCATCTACATTCCATTTTCCAGGCTGCTTTCTTTAAGGCACGTGTGTGCTCATTGTGCCATGGCGTCAGATTTTTCTCCCTAATTTTTTTGAAGTGTAACAGAGCTACTATGTCTAACGTGCTAGAAAGGACAAAATCAATCATTTCAGTTGCAGTGTCAAGCTCTTCTAGGCTGCCTGGAATGCTATGGAAATTAGAAAGATCAGGTAGGTTACTGACAAAGTGATCTTTAGTGCTAGCAGTGATCGTTCTACCTTATTTATAAATAGAAGATGATTTTGTAGACCTATCAATGCACAATAAAAAAGAGATTAAATAGTGATCTGAAATGTCATCACTCTGCTGCACAACTTCAACATTATCAATATCGATACCATGTGATAATATTAGGTCTAAGGTATGATTATGCCGATGAGTAGGCCCTGAGACATACTGTTTCAGTCCAACAGAGGCTAGTATGTCTAAGAAGGCCAGACTTAAAGCATCGTTTTCATTATCTATATGAGTATTAAAATCACCAACAATTAAAATTTTATCTGTGGCCAGAACTATTTCGGATAAGAAATCAGCAAATTCTTTTGTAAAGTCGGTATGGTGCCCTGGAGGCCTATATACAGTTGCCAATATAAATTTAGATTGAAATTTATTGTTTAAATTGCACACTGAAATATACAACACTATTACTTCAAATTAATTATATTTGAAGTCAGATCACTGAGTAACACAAAAGATTTTACTGTATATAATGCCAACGCCTCCACCTTTGCCTTTAAGACACGGCTCATGTTTATAATGATATCCTTCAGGTGAAGACTCGTTAAGGGGCATGTAATCATCTGGTTTTAGCCAGGTTTCTGTTAGACAAAGTGCATCTAGCTTTAGATCAGTTATCAAATCATTAACAAAAAGAGTTTTAGAGGACAGTGATCTAATGTTCAATAATCCAAGTTTTATCTTTTGATTAGCTTTATTTTTTATTTGATGAACATTAATTAGATTGTTACCTTTGAATGGGTTTGGGAGTTTTTTATATTTAGAGGTTCGGGGAACAGACACAGTCTCTATGTTCTTATATCTAGGTGGCTCTATGTGCTGCACATTATCTGAGTTAGGTAAACTGTGGAGGCTAGCAGACGGTTGGTTAAGCCAATCTGTCTGCTCCCTGACCTGGGCCCCAGTTAGTCATATGCCAACACTAAGACTATATGCCAGATTACTAGAGAGGAGAGCTGCCCCAGCCCGGGTGGGATGAAGACCATCTCTCTTCAACAGGTGAGGTCTACCCCAAAAACTTGGTCAATTGTCTACAAAACTTATGTTATTCAGTGGGCACCACTTTGACATCCAGCCACTGAATGATGAGAGTCGGCTGTGGAACTCGTCACCACGATAAGCGGGCAGGGGACCAGAGCATATTACGGTGTCTGACATCATCTTTGCAAGATCACACACCTCTTTAACATTACTTTTATTGATCTCCGACTGACGTAGCCGAACATCATTAGCACTGACGTGGATAACAATCTTACTAAATTTACGTTTAGATTTAGCCAGCACTTTTAAATTTGACATGATGTCAGGCGCTCTGGCTCCCGGCAGACATTTGACTATGGTGGCTGGTGTCCCTAATTGCACGTTCCGTACTATGGAGTCGCCAATTACTAGGGCACTTTCATCAGGTTTCTCAGTGGGTGCATCACTGAGGGGGCTAAACCTGTTTCATGTTGGAACGGACATACAGTGTTTTCTCCCACCTCTAGATTCGCTCACAGTGACCCAGCCATCTCTCTGCGAAGACGCAACAACCAGAGCCGAACAATGTGAATGGCATGCTAGGCTAGTCACATCCAAATCCTTATCTAGAGACCTAGCACTCTTACTATCCTCAATTAAAGTTTGGATGTGTGTCTCTAATTCTGAGATCTTCTCTGTCAGTCTGACTATTTCCCTACATTTATCACATGTAAAGCCCTCCTTGCTGACAGAGAGAGATACACTAATCATGTGGTAGGAAATGCATGTGACAAGAACAGGAAAAGCCTTTTTTTTTTACTCACCGTGAGTTGAAGTAAATTCTGACTTACCATAGCAGTATATTGAGTTAAAGGGAGCTGAAGAGTGTGTATGAAATGAGAAAAATAGGCAATGAAGGGAGAGAGAGAGAGAGCAGAGCACCTGCACCAAACAATTTACAATGTAATATAAAGGGTGTAAATAGGCAGAATATGTAAATAAACTGGACGACGCATGTGAGAGAGAACAGGCGCGAGCTAGTAAACTAGAAAGTGACAGCAAAAAATAAAGTGATAAGCGCGAGCAAAACTCTTAATGAAATACACAAGTACAATATAAATGGTGCAGTCAGGCGTGAGTAAGTAGATAAACTACGACGCACATAAGAGAAAACAGACGCGAATCAGCAAACAAACTGGAAATGAAAGCAAGAAAAGCAAGCAGGAGTGTGAATAATAAGTACAACTGTGGGCTGTTTACATGTGAGCTGCTATGCTGTAATTAAGCTAGTAATTAATTTGATCGACAGAGTTTTATAGTCTTGATATGGGATTGTAAACAGTTATATAGGACAGAGAAAACAGGCCAAAGATGAGCTAAAGAGTACTTACAGCTGGACTGTTGAAATATGTTAGCTGCGATGCTAACACAGTGGGCTCACGGTGGTAGTATTTAATATTTATGGAGTTAGTATTTAATATGATCGGTGGAGATTGATCGCGCCGTCTAGTAATCAAATTTAAAATAAAAGCTGAACTTAGCAGAGCAGGCGAGCTGAGCTACAGCTACACTCGGCTAGAGAGTAACAGGAAACAGAGCAACAGGAAACAGCAGGAGAAAGCCCAAACAACAAGAGCAGTTTTTAGGTGTTACTCACAATGTGCTAAAACAACTACAGCAATTGAGATCTGACCAACGACATCATGTGGCATATAGAAATAAATTTTGCAAGATGGTGCAATTACATTAATTCCACATGATTGAATATAAAGTTGATGAAAATTCTAAAATTAACTGTGGTTCTCTCTGCATTTGTTCTCATCTCAGGTTGACCAACGCAATGCCTTGAAAAACAACAAGGAATGCTCCAGATCCTATCTGCATGAAACATGGACAAGGGAAGGGAACTGTTACATCATAACCTGAGATGCCAGAGACTTCCATTCAACTACTCTGAACATGAACCACTATGAGAAAACCCAACCCAGGCTCATTCTGATTACGTACCCCTATATACATTTCTGGAGAAAGCAAAATACATCCTAGGAGCTACGTTTTTTTGCAGTTTTTGTTTTGGTAAATCCACCAGAGGCCACTGTCGACTGATTGTCTACTGACTGAATGACTGACTGACTGACCAATCAACTGACCCACCCTCCCCCTTCCCTAAACCCAACCAATACTGTTTTAAAAAGCACCGATTGACCAACCCACCCCCTTCCCTAAACCCAACCGCAGTGTTTTAAAAAGCAATCCAGAAAAATAAAGGCCCCCTGATTTTTACCACATTTTACCACATTCTCACCATGTTATTTACTTGTTTATTTTATTTTTTAGCTTTTGTCTTACTTTCTGGAACCATTCTACAATGAACTCGAACCCCGTTGTCGCGGTCAACTCTGCGTCTCAAGTCCGCCGACGTACATGTCGAGCTACTGGACAAACTGGTAACAGCAGAAAAACCGTCCATAAGGAGGTAATCGATCAGCTGGTAAGCGAAAAAAAAACAGAGACACAAAAATCTCATAGTTAAAATAAAAGCATAAAACTTCATGTTTCCCAAAATGCTTAACAGCAATGGGACTAAAAGCCTGTTACCTAGAGGCAATAATGAGACATAAAGACATACACCTGTTAACTTCTCTGGCTGGCGGACTAACAGTCCAATAGCAGTAGATTTAATAGTTACTGATCCTGATTGCATTTTCAAATGTGTTATTGTGCTATACGTATGTTCATTATTATAGAACACTTGATAGTTGTTTGTAAGTAAGTAAGTAATTCCTTAAAACACCTTTTAACACTCTCTGCTAACTGACAAATATACATACGCATAGCTTCTGTAACAAATTAATGGTGTAAAATTTCAATACAGAGGTAAACCTGCCATTAAATTTTAGGATGCATAAACTGGCTGTTATAGGGATGGTTGACAAACCAAAGGGGGCCCCTGGTTTCCCAACCTTTCACTAATAACAGGAATAAGTGTTAAAGTGATTAGACTTGAAGTGAGGACACTTCTAATGATCAACTAGGAAATTTAAATTTGAGAAATACCACCAATTGTGGCCTAGCCTGCACACGCACACACAGTGATTATTGTAGATATACCTTCATAATAATGGTTGGATAATGTGATTAATATCATTTATGATAAATACCTTCTATTTAAATGTATTTTCATGATGGCTATATGATATTATGATGAATGCCATCTATTTAAATGTATTGTCATTATGATTTTATGATGCATAACTTCTATTCAAATATGTTATACTGTTTTAATAAGTTGCACTGACTTTTTGATACTGATAGTAATTCAGACCAAGTATACCCAAATTCCACTACCATTTTGCCTTCACATTTGTCGGTGCAGTAAACAAAAACCGTTACACCTATCGACACAAATTCCATAACTTTATGGTCTAAAGATGATCTGAGTCAAATTTGGTGCAAATCAGCCAAACGATGTTCGAAAAAGTAGGTTTTTGACTTAAGGCTAAGATGGCGGACAGGAAGTTCAGTTAATTAAGGCATAATTGGTATCGATATTCTCAGGATAACCCAATGAATGTATCAAGAATGAGCATCATAACAATAGGCAAAATTAGTCAAAATTTATTAGTATTTTTAGAAATATTGCTATAACGATATAGCAATTTTTGAAAATTTGAAATAGCGAAAACATTTTTATGACGGAAAATGACGTCATAGGGTGCGTTTGAATCGGCTTGAGCCAAGGAATCAGAGGAAATTTTGTACATTTTGATTGTAGCCCATTGGGTTCAAATGTTATAAAGATAATAATTATTAATGTAATATTAATAATAGGCTTAATAACAGCAAGCTTGAAAGGGTTTGGAACATGGCCTAAAGATAAAGAATTGTTTTGGAATTTTTTGGAAGATTTTGTTGGAATTGGATCTAACATACATGTAGCTGGATTAGACATATAAGTTTATCTATCTCAAATCAAGTTTATTTATATAGCGCTTTTCACAATGTAGATTGTGTCAAAGCAGCTTAACATAGTTCTAGTAAAGTCCAGATTTCAGAGTTCAGTGTAGTTTAGTTCAGTGTTGTCTAAATTTCACTGCTGAAAGTTCAAACACTGCAGAGCAAATCCACCGAAGCACAGCTCCACAAGTCCTGATCCGAGCAAGCCAGTGGCGACAGTGGCGAGGAAAAAAACTTCACCAATTGACGAAGTGAAGGGAAAAAAAAACCCTCGAAACTAGGCTCTGTTAGGCACATCCATTTTTCATAAGGCCAAACTTCCTGTTCAGAGCTGCAGTCTAGGCGCTGGAGGCTGAAGAAGCTGGACGTCCATCGTGGAGAAGCTGCAGGTGTGAGTAGGGCACCGGCAGGCCATCAGGTTGGCCCGCAGGATCAATGTGGGGACTCGTTTATCACAATGGTCATCAGTCTCATGCACTCCATTTCTCCATGACGACCACAGCATCAGCTCGGGATACGACCTGGTCCAGGATTATGGATACCTTGGGATCATCTCTTCACAGGTATTGGATCGCATCAATGGCGCTGCATAGTCTCTAGGGACCTCGGAATGAGTATCCCCAGGTGGAAATAGAGAATAAAGAAAATAATTAGAGTAGCTGCTGTTCATAGTGTATTTAAATGAGATGTAAAAATGGAGTGTTATAGATAAAAAATAGCAGTTAAATAAACAAACATAGAAACAAACATGTAAAGCATATGAGTGTTTCTAACACAATGTCTGATGTATTGAGGAGTGTGTCCTACAGGTGATGTCAAGCCAGCTTACCTACGTGGAGCACATTCATGCATCATACCGTTATGCGATGCATTGAGTGTATGCTTTACTAAAAAGAGAGGTCTTTAATCTAGGTTTGAACTGAGAGAGTGTGTCTGAGCCTCGGACATTATCAGGAAGGCTATTCCAGAGTTTAGGAGCCATAAATGAGAAGGCTCGACCACCTTTACTCGACTTTGCTATTCTAGGTACTACCAGAAGCCCTGAGTTTTGAGATCTTAAAGAGCGGGTTGGATTGTAGCGAGACAGAAGGTTGGTTAGATAAACAGGAGCTCGATTATTTAAAGCTTTATAGGTAAGAAGCAATATTTTATAATCAATACGGAACTTAACAGGCAGCCAGTGTAAGGAGGATAAAATTGGGGTGATATGATCATATTTTCTAGACCTGGTAAGAACTCTGGCAGCTGCATTTTGTACTAGCTGAAGTTTATTAATAGAGGATGCTGGGCAACCAGCGAACAGAGCATTACAGTAATCCAGCCTAGCAGTCATGAAAGCATTAACTAGCTTTTCTGCATCCGAGATGAATAGCATACTTCGTAACTTAGCGATATTTCTCAGATGAAAGAAGTCAGTTTTTGTGACATGGGAGATATGATTTTCTAAAGTTAAGTTGCTGTCTAGTATAACACCCAGATCTTTTACAGTAGAGCTAATGCTAACTTTGTGTCCCTCTAATTGCAGGTCAAGTTGTGAGATCTGCTGTGTAGATGATTTAGGCCTAATAAGTAATAATTCTGTTTTGTAAGAAAAGGAAATTGTTGGTCATCCAGTCTTTAACATCTTTAATACATTCAGTTAGCTTAGACAGTTCAGACGTCTCATCAGGTTTTGTTGAAATATATAATTGAGTATCATCTGCTTAGCAGTGAAAGCTGATCCCGTGTCTTCTTATAATGTCTCCCAGGGGTAGCATGTATATTGTGAACAGCAAAGGGCCTAAAACTGATTCTTCAGGCACCCCATACTGTACTGGCCTGACCTGTGAAAGCTGTCCATTTATATTCACAAACTGGTAACGGCCAGTTAAGTATGACTTAAACCATTGTAGAGCCTGTCCCTGGACGCCTGTAGAATTTAAGCGATCTATGAGGATATTGTGGTCCATGGTTTCAAATGCAGCACTGAGATCAAGTAAAACTAATAAGCAGCTAAGAGTAAATCGTTAGTTATTTTCACTAATGCGGTTTCTGTACTGTGATGAGGCCTGAAACCTGACTGAAACACTTCAAAAACATCTCTGCATCTGCAAAAAGGAGATTAATTGGGCAGAAACAACTTTTTCTAGTATTTTAGACATCAGAATCAGAAAGAGCTTTATTGCCAGGTATGTTCACACATACAAGGAATTTGTTGTCGTGACAGAGCTTTTACAGTGCAACAGAATTACAGAGACAGGACAAAAAACAGATAATAAAAATATTTTAAAAATAAAAGTTGTAGTGAATGCAAATATACAAATTGACAAGTGTATGTACAGGAATATTACTATATATTACTATATATTACTATATATTACGTTATATGGCAGCTGTTATGTGCAAATTAGCATGTAAAATATGTTGTTAAATAAGTGTTTATGTGTATAAAAAGTGTATAGCAAGTAGTGATGTTTGTTCCATAATTACTATCATTCAAGTGTTCATGAGATGGATTGCCTGAGGGAAGAAACTGTTTCTGTGTCGGGCTGTTCTGGTGCACAGTGCTCTGTAGCGTAAACCAGAAGGTAAAAGTTCAAAGAGGCAGTTTGCTGGGTGTGAGGGGTCCAGAGTGATTTTGGCAGCCCTTCTGCTTGCTCTGGATAAGTACAGTTCTTGGAGAGTAGGGAGGATTGTACCAGTGATTCGCTCAGTAGTCCGAACTATTCGACGTTGTTTTCGGAGGTCGGATTTCGTAGCTGAGCTAAACCAGACAGCTATTGAAGTGCAGAGGACTGATTCAATGATGGAAGTGTAGAACTGTTTCAGCAGCTCCTTTGGAAGGTTGAACTTCCTCAGCTGATGAAGGAAGTACAACCTCTGTTGAGCTTTTTTGACAATAGAGTCAATGTGAGTGTCCCACTTCAGATCCTGAGAGATGGTGGTGCCCAGAAACCTGAATGACTCCACTGCTGCCACAATGCTGTCCATGATGCTCAGTGGGGGGAGAGCGGGGGGGTTTCTCCTGAAGTCCACTATCATCTCCCCTGTTTTGAGCGTGTTCAGCTCCAGGTTGTTGTGACTGCACCAGACAGCCAGCTCCTTAACCTCCTGTCTGTAAGCAGACTCGTCACCGTCCTGAATGAGGCCGATAAGTGTGGTGTCGTCTGCAAATTTCAGGAGCTTGACAGAGGCGTCCTTTGAGGTGCAGTCATTTGTGTACAGGAAGAAGAGCAGAGGGGAGAGGACACACCCCTGTGGGGCGCCAGTGCTGATTGTGCGGGTACTGGATGGGAATTTTCCCAGCTTCACCAGCTGCTGCCTGTCCGTTAGGAAGCTGTTGATCCACTGACAGACAGAGTTGGGCACGGAGAGCTGAGTTAATTTGGGCAGGAGAAGTTTTGGGATGATAGGGGCCAGTTGGTCAGCACAGGATTTTAGACAGGCTGGTGTTACAAAATCTGGGCCTGGTGCTTTTTTCCTCTTCTGTTTTTGGAAAACCTGGCGCACATCATCTTCACTGAACTGAAGTGTGGGGGAGACGGGGGTTGGTGGAGGTGTTAATGGTGGTGTGAAGAGCAGTTCAGAGTGGGTGTGGTCTCAAACCTGCAGTAAAACTCAATTAGGTCGTTTGCAAGTCGTTCGTTGTCTACAGTGCTGGGGGATGGTGTCTTGTAGTTTGTGATATTTTTCAAACTTTTCCACACGGATGCTGAGTCGCTGGAAGAGAACTGACTCCTTAGTTTGTCAGAATAGTTCCTTTTTGCCACTCTGATTTCCTTTTCCAGTGTGTATTTGGCCTGCTTATACAAGGCCCTTTCCCCATTCCTGTAAGCAACCTCCTTGGCCTGACGTAGCTGTCTGAGTTTTACAGTGAACCACAGTTTGTCATTGTTGTATGTGAGTTGAGTCCTGGTAGGAATGCACATGTCTTCACAGAAACTGATATAAGATGTTACAGTCTCTGTAAGCTCGTCCAGATCGTTTGCAGCAGCTTCAAAAACACTCCAGTCAGTGAAGTCGAAACAGGCTTGTAGATCCCGCTCTGTTTCGGTAGTCCATCTTTTCACAGATCTTAATACAGGTTTGGCTGTTTTCAGTTTCTGCCTGTAGGTTGGAATGAGATGAATCAAACAATGGTCAGAGTGCCCCAAAGCTGCTCGTTGGACAGAGCGGTATGCATTCTTTATTGTGGTATAGCAGTGATCCAATATGTTACTGTCTCTTGTGGGACATGTAACATGCTGTCTATATTTTGGCAGTTCGCGGGATAGTTTTGCTTTGTTAAAATCCCAGAGAATTATTAAAACAGAGTCCGGGTGTTGTTGCTCTATTACCGTGATCTGGTCGGCTAGTTTCTGTATCGCCAGGCACGCGTGCGCGTGCGGAGGAATGTAAACATTGATGAGAATGAACGAGCAGAACTCACACGGCGAGTAGAAAGGCTTACAGTTAATAAACAGTGCTTCTAGGTCGGGACAGCACATCTTCTTTAAAACTGTTACATCTGTACACCACCTTTCATTGATGTAAAAGCATGTCCCACCACCCCGCGATTTCCGCATTGATTCTCCGTCGCGATCCGCTCTGAACAGCTGATAGCCCGGTAGATGAAGCGCGTTGTCCGGTATGGCGTCGTTCAGCCAGGTTTCCGTGAAACACAGAGCAGCAGAATGCAAAAAATCCCTGTTTGTCTGAGAGAGCAGAATGAGTTCGTCTATTTTGTTGGGTAGAGAGCGGAGATTCGCCAGATGGATGCTAGGCAACGCAGTTCAAAACCCACGCTGTCTGAGTTTCACAAGCGCACCTGCTCGCTTCCCTCATCTGCACGCCCGACAGCGTTTGAGCAGCACGGCGGCTCCTCCGACTACAATGTTCAACAAAACATCACGTAAATCCAAGTCTGGAAAAACATTTGGTGGTGTATGTGTCTGAATGTCCAACAATTCGTCTCTGGTGAAACTAATTGTAGGAATGTGACTCAAGACGGGACAAACTAACAAAAACAACAGCAGAGCACGACACGGAGGCAGCCATCGTCGTCGGCGCCATCTTAACCATAATCAACAAAAAGACATAAATGGAAGATTTGAAATAGGCCTATAATTAGCTAAGTTGCTGGGGTCCAGTTGTTGTTTCTTAATAATAGGCTTAATAACAGCTAGCTTGAAAGGATTTGGAACATGGCCTAAAGATAGAGAAGAGTTGATGAGGTTAAGAAGAGGTTCTCCTATTACAGGTAGCAATTCTTTCAGTAATTTAGTACATGTAGCTGGTTTAGAAACATTCATAAGTTTATCTAGCTCTTCCTGTTCTATGATTTTGAAGCACTGTAGATTATTTTGGTTCAGTGGAATGTTTAATGGATCTGAAGTTTAAGGCGGTGCCGAAAGTTTAACATCTTGTATTTTCTGTCTGAAGCCTTCTATTTTACCACTGAAGAAATTAATGAAGTCATCACTACTAATTTGCGGTGGGACATTTTGTTCCAAAGATGACCGATTATTTGTTAATTTAGCAATGGTGTTAAATAAAAATCTATGATTGTTATGATTATTTTCTATCAGTTTGCGGAGGTGCTCAGCCCTGGCGGATTTTAGAGCCCTCCTATAACTGGACATACTATCTTTGTACGCAATTCTAAAGACCTCTAATTTAGTTTTTTTCCACTTACATTCCAGGGCACGGGTTGCTGTTTTGAGAGCGCGAGTATGACTGTTATACCATGGTGTAGTTTTATTCTCTCTAACCTTTTTTAATTTGATGGGTGCCACAGTATTTAGTGTGTTAGTAAAGATAGCATCCATACTGCTGGTTACTACATCAAGGTAATTTGCGTTTGCGGGTGCATTTAGAAATAGAGAAAGATCAGGTAATTTATTTGTGAATTCATCTTTAGTGGACGGGATGATAGTTCTACCAGGGCGATACATCTGTGCAGATCTGCTAATTTCAGGTAAACACAGCTTATATAGTAAGAGGTAGTGGTCTGTTCCCCTTCATATGGGAACTCCAACGTGTGTCTGGAACCAGACATATTGGGAGTACGTCAGACGACCAATCACTCTGAAGAGTAAGAAAACGGGCCAATGAATGCCAAACATGAATTGGCAGAGCTCAGCTCCACAGCTGACAGCGCTTAGTTATTAGTGCTATATAAGTTGCCAGCTGAGAAGCGAGCCCTTAGAATTCTACTTCAGAGCCTCTCACTGAGACTGAAGCACCTTCTGCCGAGCTGATTTCAAGAAAGAAAGCAGTGTTACTCACCAGTGTGGGAGAAGACGTGACAGCGGCAGTCGATCTGGGCTTCCCGCCCCCTGGGCGTTTCACTGGTGCACTAAAAGAGCAGTTTTCTAATAAAAGAGCAGAATTCCCTAAGAGAGCACACGATCAAGCAGAGCGTCTTTTTCAAGATGTAGTTCCGATCGTGCATTTCTGGATGCGGTGGTTTCCTCTCCCCAGATGACAGGCACGATCATTGCATCACATGTTTGGGGGTCCAGCATGTTGACGCGGTGCTCGCGGACAGTTCTTGCCCTCACTGCGAGGGCTTGACTGTTGCTCAACTAAGGTCGCGGCGCATTCTTGCATTAGGGTGCGCCACCCCTGCTGCTCCCCGCCATGCGGTTAGCACACGGGCAGGCCTGAGGGTTACAGTGGGGGCTTATCCGTCACCTTCGGGCCTGTGGACCCCTCACTCCTCAGTTGGCTCTGTCCAAGCTTCTAGTGGGAGTGCTGGTCCATCCCCCGGGATGGCCACGCTCTCATTAGATGACACCGGGGATCTGATGTCTATCGCTGCATCGGAGGGCGGGCTGACATGCTCCGATGAAGATCCGGACCCTCTGCCACCCTCTGGAATCGGACATGTTGGCCGTGTTATTCCGGGCTGCTTCGGCCGTAGGACTGGAGATGGCTTGTCCCCCAGCACCGCGGCCGGACCGCTTAGATGGGTGTTACGTGGGTGCTAAAAGGGCGAGACCCTCCAAGCCCCCCGTCCCCTTCTTCCCGGAGGTACACAGTGAGCTCATGCAGGCATGGAGGGCACCTTTTTCTGCCCGTTCCTCTTGCGCTCCTGCTCTTACCACCCTTGATGGCGGAGCAGCCAGGGGATATGAGGTGATTCCTCAGGTGGAGCGCGCTATTGCGGTCAATCTTTGCCTCCACCTGGAGAGGTCCACCCAGACTCCCTTCCAAAGCGTGCAGGTTATCTGAGTCTCTCACGGCCAGAGCCTACACCGCTGTGGGCCAGGCTGCGACACATGCCTCCACCAACAGGAACATTTTGGTTATGTGGAACTTCAGCCTATGACATCCTTCCCAGCCAATTCAACGGCAGGCGCACACTGGTTTATGTTCTACCGGCTATCAGAGAGAATACGCACTCCACCCCGAGCTCTCTACATCTGCATAACTCAGCTCCTACCACAAAGGAAGAAGATGGCTGCATTCCAGGACTCACTTGTGCACAAACATGGTGGTCAAGAACTCTTGGAGCATTAATTCCGTCGTATGGTGTCATGCAAGCCCTTGATCAAGTCAGAAGCTTATCAAATTCTGTTCAGAAACTGGCCAATGATACAGCTTTGGCCCTGGGTAATATCACAGACACTCTTGCTTCACACAAGATAATGATCTTACAGAACAGAGTGGCCTTGGACTACATCCTTGCAAAACAAGGGGGAGCCTGCACCATCATAGGCCCAGAGTGCTGCACCGGATTAATGGATCCAACCAAGAACTTGAACAAAATTCAACAAGACATACTTGATCTTTCAGTAAAATTGCACCAGATGACTGAAGATAATTCTTCATGGTTTGGAAACCTGTTAGGTAAACCCTGGCTGTGGATCAAGGAAATAGCAATTCTTCTATTGGTTTTCCTACTGTTGTACTATCTATGCATCCACAGTATCAAAAGTTTTACTCAACATTTGACTCACGCCCATGACAAGGAGATGACTGTTCCAAACAGAACAGAATATTACCTATAAGAAATCCATGGACTATAGCGGCATGTTTGTTCCTGTGTCAGTATGCCGTTTGTAAATATAGATAGTACTACGAGCCTGTAACCATAATACGTTACAAGAATGAACTTTTTTTAAGTGTCTAAATTTGTATTTTGTGAGAGTTATTAGAACTCTCAAAGGGGGAACTGAAAGATTACAAATTTCTTTAAATATATAAATTACATTGTAAAATTCATTCTGAGGGAGCCTATATGTGAAATACAAGAACATGTCTCCAAAGTAATGCAAATTGTCAGTAGTGGTTATTGTCTAACAAATGGCTAGTTAACACTTTCAGGCTGGTCAAGTGGCAGGACGGGTTCTGGCTCCAGTACTTGATTTGCACACTTTGTTTTCATGCTAAAATGTAGCATGAACGGGTACTTATATGCTGATGAGATCGGGGCTGGAGATGCAATTTACCCCGCTGACAACAACACTTAATTTGCATGCTTTGTTGAGGTTTGTTCCCACCTATATGTATCACTGTCTGTAAAAATTTATATATTGAGTGCGTAGCTGCACTAGTAAAGAGATCTTTCGATGAACGCCACAGCTATGCCGAGTTCTTATTAAAGGATTCTGCTTTGAAAATAACCGAAAGCCTCCCTGGTTTTGTCTCATCTTAGAAATTCACAACACCTGGCTGATATGAGAGACGTTGACAAAGCTCGCTTTCTTAACGCTCCCATATCCCAGGCTGGCCTCTTCGGCGACACCGTCGGGGACTTTACCCCGGAGTTCTCGGCGGTGAAAGACCAGTCCAAGGCGATGGGTAAGGTCATCTATCAGCGGGCTTGGAAAACTGCTTTCCCCGCTGCCCCATCCACCTCGGCTGCTCCTCGTCGAGGGCGCCCACCCGCGGCTCCAAAACCTGCTCCGCTTCCCGCTCCGAGCTCCCAACGGGACTGTGGCGCCACCGCCCCAGGGCGCCGTTAAGTCTGGTAAACGGACCCCGAAGCGTCCCTGAGACGGTCCATCCGGAGAAGAGGAGACCTGCTCTTTCCTCGGTGGAGGGCCGAGGACTATTCCTGTCAACTACAACGACATTAACACCACCGGACCGGCGGTACCCAAAGCAGTTTCCTCTCTCTCCGGATGTGCAAACCCGAGCCTTGCCAGTCTGGGACGCTCCGCCTTTCAGCTTGCAGCGCCGGGCCCCTTCACCTCAGGCTTCCAGAGTGCAAGAGAACAAACTCCTTTCTCTCACTCCAGCCTCATCGCGGGATCCAGGGAGGAAGGTAAGAGACACTCTCTTTTTTTGAGCTCTTCCTCAAGCCGCTCTGCTTCCCGGGGTGAGCACTCCCCTCCCGAGCTGCCCCTGTGCTGGCACGTCAGCGATCGCTCCGATGGTGCCATTAGCTCGGGCTCTGCCAGCCTGGTTAGCGCTGCCCAGCCCGTCGCGGTGGCTCATTCGGACGGTTAGATTTGGCTATGCGATACAGTTCGCTACTCGCCCTCCCAAGTTCACGGGTGTTCATTTCACGAGGGTAACTCCCGAGAGCGCCCCTGTCTTGTGAGAGGAGATTGCTGTCCTCCTGGTGAAGGATGCAATCGAGCAGGTCCCTCCAGCCGAGATGAAGTGCGGATTTTACAGTCCGTATTTCATCGTGCCCAAAAAGAGCGGAGGGTTAAGACAAATCCTAGATCTGCGCAAACTGAACTGTCATTTACACAAAATGCAATTCAGGATGCTCACGCAGAAACGCATACTCCAGTGCGTCCGTCCTCGGGATTGGTTTGCAGCTATAGACCTGAAGGACGCGTATTTTCATGTCTCCATTCTTCCACGCCACCATCCATTTCTCTGGTTTGCATTCGAAGGACGAGCATGGCAGTACAAAGTCCTCCCCTTCAGGCTCTCTCTGTCTTCGCGCTCTCTCTGTCTCTCTCTTTCACCAAGCTCGCGGAGGGGGTCCTAGTGCCGCTTCGGCTCGTAGGCATCCGCATACTCAATTATTTCGATGACTGGCTGATTCTAGCCGTGAAATTCTAGCCTGATTCTTTCCCACTGAAATTATTTCAGAGGCTCCTGGGGCATATGGCATCCGCAGCCGCTGTCACGCCGCTCGGTTTGCTTCATATGAGACCACTTCAGCGCTGGCTTCACGATCGGGTCTCCAGCAAGTATCCAGGCATGTTGTTGTATCGACGGATGCCTCCAGCACGGGCTGGGGGGCCGTGTGCAACGAGCATGCAGCTGCGGGTTCGTGGTCCGAACCCCGTCTGCATTGGCATATCAACTGCCTGGAGCTGTTGGCAGTGTTTCTCGCTCTCCGCCGCTTTTTACCGGTGTTGGAGCAGAAACACGTGCTGGTCAGGACGGACAGCAAGGCAACGGTAGCTTATATCAACCGTAAGGGAGGTATACGTTCCCGTCGCATGTCTCAACTCGCTCGTCGTCTGCTCCTCTGGAGTCACACGCGGCTGAGTTCGCTGCGTGCCATTCATATTCCGGGCGAGCTCAACCGTGCAGCCGATGTGCTCTCACGGCAGCAAGCATCCCGAGGAGAATGGAGACTCCACCCCGGTGCGGTCCAGCTAATATGGGAGCGCTTCGGGGAAGCCCAGGTCGACCTGTTTGCTTCTCCCGAAAACGCCCATTGCCAGTTGTTTTATTCCCTGACCAAGGCCCCTCTCGGCACGGATGCGCTGGCTCACAGCCGGCCACCCGGTATGCGCAAATATGCGTTTCCCCCAGTGAGCCCAATAGCACAGACACTGTGCAAAGTCAGGGAGGACGAGGAGCAGGTCTTGTTTGTTGCACCTCTCTGGCCCAACCGGACCTGGGTTCCCGAACTCACACTCCTCGCGACGGCCCCTCCCTGGCGCATTGCCCTGAGAGAGGACCTCCTCTCCCAGGGACGGGGCACCCTCTGGCACCCGCGGCCAGATCTCTGGAACCTCCACGTGTGGTCCATAGACGGAGCGCGGAAGACTTAGGTGACTTACCGGTGTCGGTGGTTAACACCATCACTCAGGCTAGAGCACCCTCTACGAGGCATGCCTATGCCCTGAAATGGAGTCTATTCACTGAGTGATGCGCTTCTCACCGAGAAGACCCCCGAACTTGCCAGATTAGCGTTGTGTTATCCTTCAGGATAAGCTGGAGCGTAGGCTGTCACCCTCCACACTGAAGGTTTACGTGGCTGCCATCTCCGCTCATCATGACGCGGTGGATGGAAACATGCTCGGGAAGCATAATCTAATCATCCGATTCCTCAGAGGCGCGCAGCGATTAAATCCATCCCGCCCCCCTCACATGCCCTCTTGGGATCTCTCTGTAGTCCTGGCGGGTCTGCAGAGAGATCCATTCGATCCACTCGATTCTGATCGCGTTGGCATCGTTCAAGAGAGTCAGGGATTTGGAGGCATTTTCGGTCAGCAAATCGTGCCTGGAATTCGGGCCGGCTATGTGCCCAAGGTTCCTACCACCCCATTTAGAGATCAGGTGGTGAACCTGCAAGCGCTGCCCTCGGAGGAGGCAGACCCAGCCCATTCACTGCTTTGTCCCGTTCGGGCTTTGCGCCTTTACGTGGAACGAACGCAAAACCTAAGATCTTGTGAACAGCTCTTTATCTGTTATGGTGGTCGGCAGAAGGTAAGTGCAGTATCAAAACAGAGGTTGTCCCACTGGATAGTCGATGCCATCACCCTTGGTTATCTATGCCAGGGTGAGCCGCGTCCCCCCAACGTGAGAGCACACTCTACTAGAAGTGTCGCCTCCTCCTGGGCATTAGCACGCGGTGCCTCTCTCACAGATATCTGCAGAGCTGCGGGCTGTGCGACACCTAACATATTCGCGAGATTTTATAATCTTCGAGTGGAGCCAGTTTCCTCCCGATTATTGGGTAACCCCGATCAATCGGGAGGAAATTAAGCTCGGTGTTAATAAACGCTTAGGCCATGCTCCCTAACCCGGAGATACGTGTGCCCTTTTTATTCTGCTAGTAAGTTTCCCACTCGGCGAACCCTAGAGAATTCCTCAGAGGCCCCCAGCATCCGACTCAGCGGAGGAGTCGAGTGCCTGGCTCAGTGTGATGTCTGTATGCCCAATTGGTCTACCCACATGCTGAGGTTCGGCGCCAGCTATGCGCGGTCCCCTCCCTGGCGACCCCATATGCATATTCAGCCACGGAGTGTTCCCCCTGACTAGGCGGACCCGTGTTTTCCCTACCCGCTAACCAGCTTATCATATGTAGTACCCCCCTCATCAGGGCTAGTCCATATGCTCTATTACCATCAAGTCTCCCCTCTTGGGTAGCAGGTGGCCTCCGCAGCGTCCTCCCCCTTCGGGGACTGGCACGCTTCCCAACGTACTGTCGTATTCTAAAATCCCTAGTCTATATTAGCTAGGTAAAAGCTCCTTACGACCCGCGATCTAAATTTCTATTTATTCCCATGTAATGGTAATTAAAGGGCCTAGGGGAAGTTGGAAGGTTGCGCTCTTGATGATGCTTGCCAAACTTCACATCAGGAGCGTGACGGTCTTAGCTGCTGTTACAAATTCAAATTTATGCATGGCTCCACAAAGCAAAAACCAGATCCGTAACAATAAATAATATTAAATTAAATTAATTAGGACACCTCTAAATTAATGAGGAGCCCGGAGTCCCATCTCCCGTCCGAAAGGAAAGGCAAAACAAAGAAAAAAATAAGACGATTGACCAACGAAATAACATAAAGTCAAATTTATTTGACATTTTAACTTTAAAGGAGACATAAGAACAAATGTGGAGGTAAAGCCAAAAATAACAAACAAAATACTCAACTACTAACTACGTTTTTAAACCCTCTTATCTGCACATGAAATAAAACATATAAAATAACATTCTCTTTCCTCCCTACTAACCACAAAACATGAGAAAACGTAATAAAACAAAAAGGCATCCTCCTCAGCACACGTGTCTCCGTATATATCTCAATTAGTCAACACTCAGCATTAAATTTCAACAACATCGCCGAGTAAATACAACACAACAATTTGTTTCACAAATAAACAAACAGGCCGGGAGAAAGGGGACTCCCCGAACGATGTTCCAGTCCGGTTTAAATTGTCTTCACCACGCCGGCAAGCGTCCACGTGCCGACACCTGATTCACCGCACCTGAACTCTCATAATGAAACCTGTTGGAGACAGCGGATAGAGGCGGAGAGAAGAAAACCACAACAGAGGCATATACAACACAAGCAACAACAAAAAAAAAACCAACAACCACAACAACTCACCCTTTCAAATAAAAGAAATGTTTTTTGTATTATTATTATTTTAATAAAAGGAAATACATAACAGCTGCTAAGGTGTTTTCCATACACTCTCCCAATATGTCTGGTTCCAGACACACGTTGGAGTTCCCATATGAAGGGGAATGTCCTGGTTACGTCCGTAACCCACGTTCCCCGAATAAGGAACGGAGACGTGTGTCTCCACTGCCACAGCACCTGAGTCTCCAGCTGTTAGCTGAGTGATCGGCTCTTCAGCAGGCAAATTCTAAGGGCTCGCTTCTCAGCTGGCAGCTTATATAGCACTAATGACTAAGCTCTGTCAGCTGTGGAGCTGAGCTCAGCCAATTCATGTTTGGCATTCATTGGCCCGTTTTCTTACTCTTCAGAGTGATTGGTTGTCTGACGTACTCCCAATATGTCTGGTTTCAGACACACGTCTCTGTTTCCTATTCGGGGAACGTGGGTTACGGACGTAACCAGGATGTTATATTATCACTTTGTG
The DNA here is from genome assembly GCA_903798115.1 of Danio jaintianensis. Classification (NCBI taxonomy): domain Eukaryota; kingdom Metazoa; phylum Chordata; class Actinopteri; order Cypriniformes; family Danionidae; genus Danio; species Danio jaintianensis. The sequence goes on along the minus strand of CAIGQV010019158.1, from coordinate 88,255 downwards.
GTATAATGTCTACATCAATGACCTCAATTCCATGAGACAAAATTAGATCTAATGTATGCTTTAAGCGATGGATTGGACCAACAACATTTTGCTTTATCCCAAGTGATTGTAGTAAATCTGTAAACGCGAGCCCTAATGTATCGTTAGCGTCATCTATGTGGATGTTAAAGTCTCCTACAATTAGTATTTTATCAGTTTTAACTAGTAAGTCAGAAATAAAATCAGAAAACTCTTTTAGAAAATTGACATAGTGTCCTGGGGGTCTATATATGATGATTAAAGCGAGAGATAATAGTTTTTTTTTCATAATATCCGGAAGCATAACATTAAGCGCCAATACTTCAAAAGAGTTAAACATAAGTCCGTTTCTGATTGACATTAAGAATATCACTAAAGATTGATGCAACTCCACCACCACGACCAGTCTGATGAGCCTCATGCTTATATAAGAATCCTGAAGGAGTTGCTTCATTTAAACTAATATAGTCATTTTGTTTCAGCCAGCCTTCAGTGAGACAGAGTGCATTAAGATTGTTGTCTGTTATTATTTCATTTATGATAAGTTCTTTAGGTGCTAGTGACCTGATGTTTAGGAGACCAAGCTTTAAAAAAACTGTATTTTCACTTTGTACATATCAGCAACAACATTGGCACCCTGCACAAAAATACCACCCTCCTCCAGCCCATCTAAGGAAATGTGTGGCATGTCAGCAGAGTGGATTAGATGTGTACTGTACACATTGTTAAAGATGTAGGAGTAGCGACCATTTTCTGACAGGTTGCAGAGTGCGAAATCCAATGATGTACAGAGACCAGTCGTTAAACGAGACAGGGTCACAACCACGGGACAGGGAGTGACCAGTGATACATTGGAGTCAAAGAATTCAGGAAGCATATGAGATTGCGAAAGACAACAGCAAAAAGAAACAAAAAGCACTATGATGGAAAGGTGAGGAGCTCAGTATTGCACCCAGGAGACCATGTGCTGGTGAGAAATCTTACACCTAGGGGAGGCACAGGGAAATTACGAAGTCACTGGGAGGATCTGATACACACAGTTGTTCGACGAGTAGGAGAAGAATGTCCAATTTATGAAGTGAGACCTGAGCAGGGTAAAGGAAGATCACATGTTCTTCACAGTAACTTATTGATGCCCTGTGAATACTTACCACTGGAGATTGAACCTGGAAAGGAAGAAAAATCAAAAGGACCGTCAAAACCAGTAAAAAGGAATTAACCTGAGCCAGAAGAGGGTGAAGATGAAGATTGTCCTTATTACTATTACTTACCTGAAATCCAGCCTCAGAACCTTTGACAAGAAATTGTTGAACTCTGTATCTGGAGATCAGTCTCGATTATTTAAGGGGGAGAACAGAAAGTTAGTAAATGAACACTTACCTGGTGACTTGTCTGGTGAACCTGAAAAAGAAAAAGAGCAGATCAGTGGATGGACAAAACAGGATCAGATAATAAATGTTACAATGGAACATGAGGAGATGTCTCAACAAGAAGTTGATGTGTTAGAGGAGGAACAACCTGGAGAGGCACCTGAGAACATACAGGAAGAATATACTACATTTAGTGAAAGTAGCAGAGAGGCAGAAACCAGGTGGCCTCAGAGGGAAAGGAGACCACCAAGAACATTTACTTATGATTATCTGGGCACCTGTTATAATGTTGGACATACAAACACAACAGCGTTTCAATCTATGCCATATGAAATGCAGAATGTAACTCCGTGGACTTACCTTGTGCAACGATATGAGCCAGTATACTCATACATATATTGAAAGATAGAGTTTGTGAAGGAAGAGTGGGATTAGAAGAAGAAAAAGACTATGTAGTCTCAACATGCACCCCTAATCATAACATGCAGAGCACACAAGTAATGAGACATACAACCACTAGACATTAATATCACATGATGCTGAGAAATTATTCTGTTTTGGTGGGAGATAAAAAGGAAAGTAATGTCGGGACGACATTTATTTTGATGGGGAGAATGAAGTGGTTACAAATTATTAGAAATTGAAAATCAAAGTTAATTTGTTTTTTCTAAATGTGTACATTTCTTTTAATGTAAAAGAAAAGTGAAAGTAAATGTTGTAAATCTTTGGAATGCATGCAACGATTTACATCTCCGATTGGTTTCTTCTGCCTGTGGACTGTTTATCTAATGAGGGGGAGGGGCTTGCTGCTCAAACAATACACAGACTCTGACGTGAAGCAGCAGCAGCTGCGTGTTTCGTGTGCTTTAATAACATATTATCGTCCCTCATCAGGCGGTGAGGGCACTACACAAGCATCAAAGTTGTGTCTAATATATAAAAAATATTTTTACATTTTCTATTTCTCTTTTTTTTTTACCTTTTCGTTTGATGTGCTTTGTCCTCTCACGCTGGTCCAGTACTGCCTGACGAGGGGATTTACATTCAGACTATTTTACATTCAGGATGCAACAATTAAAATGATACATGACTTCACGCTTTACTAAGTCACGTACATAATCAAGTTGTTGATTATGCCAAGACATAATCCCTTTTCAAACCAATAAACTCGATCTCTCAAAATGTACTGTGTGAAGGACGTAAAAACCTGCCATGTAAAAAACCGCGCCGATCTTAGTTTGGTTTTAACACGAAAAGAAGAGAGGGCTGTAGTAGTAAAAAGTGAAAGTACCCGCCCCCTTTACGTCGGTGCGTCGGACCTTGTTGAAACCATGGTTGAAACCCAGACAGGCAGTCAGGCAGCTTAATACAGAGAGTGCACCAAAGTGCATCAAATGATCGGTAATTAAAAGAGAATAAATTTATTTTTATAAATTAGACACACATCTGATGCTTGTATTTTGCACCAGCTCCATGCCCACAACTTCACACATTGTGTTAAATTAGGCTTTGCAGTCTCCCCCTCTCAGTCCATTACTTCCACTGTATCTGTTCAGCTGAGGGAACGGAACCAAGCCTGTGACGTCAGACACAGCGATATTCCAAAATGGCAGTGTCTTAGCTCTAAAAACTATATTAAAACATGCCATTTTCTTCAAAATGCTTACATTAATCGAGTTTGTTATATATATATATATATATATATATATATATATAACAAATATATTTGTTTGTATGCAATTCTAAATACCTCTAATTTGTTTTGGGGGTTTTTCACGTACGTGCAAGGGTACGAGTATATAAGGATTTGGATGTGACTAGCCCAGAAACCCCTAAACATTGTTCTGCTCCGGTTGTTGCATTGGCTTTGTCAGTCGGAGATCACTAAAAATAATATTAAATAGGTGTATGATCTTGCAAACCCAATGTCAGACACTGTAATATGCTCTGTTCCCCTTATTGTGGTGACATTTTCTACAGCCAACTCTCATCAATCAATGGATGGATGTGGAAGTGGTGCCCATAGGTTTTGCAGACAATTGGCCAAGTTTCTGGGGTAGACCTGACCTGTTGAATAGAGATGGTCTTCATCCCACCCAGTTAGGGCAGCTCTCCTCTCTAGTAACTTGGCTTATAGTCTTAGTGTTGGCACTTGACAAACTGGGGCCCATTCAGGGAGCAGACAGACTGGCTAAACTGACCATCTGCTAGCCTCCACAGTTCACCAATCACAAATAATTTGCAGCACATAGAGCAACCTAGAAATTATAACATAGAGACTGTGTCTGTTCCCTAAACCTCTAGATAAAAAAAAAATTCCCTAACACTTTTAAAGGTAACAATCTAATTGATGTTCATCAAATAAAAAAAGATAAAACTTGGAACATTAGACCACTCTCCTCTGTTAATGATTTGATAACTGATCTAAATGTTAACAGAATCCTGTCTAAAACCAGCAATTACATGACCTTAGACGAGTCTCATCTTAAAGGGAAAGGTGGAGGCATTGGCATAATATATAGTAATATTTTTATTGTCACTAAGCGATCTGGCTTCAAATACAATTCCTTTGAAGTAATAGTGTTGTACATGTCAGTGTACAATGTAAACAATAAACCTCAATCTAAATTTATATTGGCAACTGTACGGGCTTCCAGGGCACCTCACAGACTTTACAGAAGAATTTGCTGATTTCTTATCCAAAATGGTTTTGGCCAAAGATTTTAATTCTTGGTGATTTTAATTTTCATATAGATAATGGAAAAGATGTATCAAGTCTGGCCTTCCAAGACATACTCACCTCTATTGGAATGAAACATCATGTCTCAGGACCTACTCATCCATGTTATAATATGCTAGATGTAATATTATCACATGGTATGGATATTAATAATGTTGAAGTCGTGCAGCATACTAATGACATTTCAGATCACTTCTTAATCTCTTGTATATTGTGCATTGATAGATCTACAAAACCAGCTTCTAAATATGGTAGAACGATCACCTCCAGCACTAAAGATCACTTTGTCAGTAACCTACCTGATCTTTCTAAATTCCTTAGCATTCCAGACACCCTAGAAGAGCTTGACTCTGCAAAAGAAACTATTGATTACGCCCTTTCTAGCACTTTAGACAGTTTCTCCTTTACATTTAAAGTATAGAAGATTAGTGGAAAAAATCAGATGGCGTAGCACAATGAATTGTTGATTACACAGGTTGATTCCAAAGAATTAATAAATAGTTTGGGCAATTCCTGCCTTTTCTATCAAAGATAGTAGAAATAATCGTATCTACTCAATTATGTTCCTTCATACAAAGATGCAATATTTGTGAGAAATTCCAATCTAGATCTAAGAGCATTTCATAGCACTGAAACAGCACTCTTTTTGTATAACTGCTCTTATCATCCGATCGTGGTTGCATTTCTTTGTTAGTGTTATTGGATCTCAGTGCTGCATTTGATACTATTGATCATTACATTTTCCTTGATAATTACTAAATTCAGACAAAACTGAGGTCTTGCTTATTGGACCCAAAACCTTCTTGTGCAAAAACTTAACGCTTGATGGATTTTCAGTTCAGTCCTCATCTTCAATCAAAATTTGGGGTTGTTTTTTGATAGCAACCTGTAATTTGAAAGCCACATTTCAAGCATATGTAAAACTGCATCGTTCCATCCTTAAAATGTTGCCAAACTTCGACATATGCTATCAATAGCTATGTTTCCATCCAAAAATGCTAATTAACTTTATGCGCAAAACTGGAATATTGCATAAAAGATGTGCGAATAAAGCAGCGTTTCCATCCAACGAGTCAAAGAAAACAAAATCGTCACTTCCTGATTAAATGGCGCCCAAATATCAACAGTAAAAACAGAATTTGCTGAGGTAGGAGAAGCTGCGTGAATCTTTTCTTCATTTAATAAATGACTCGCGCCTCAGAAGGCAATCCTGATGCGCAGTGGCGTTTGAAGGCATGAGACGCGGAGCACAGACGCTCTTGATTCTGGAGGTCATTAATAATATAATAACACTAATACTGAAATGGTTAAGGCATTTTAGAATGACCAAAACAACATTTCAGATGTTTTACAATGTGGTCTGCCTGCTGGTTTGTCCATTTACAAAAAATTTTATCATCACATGATCTCTTATAACCAAATCACATGACCTTTTTTTTAATGCGCATACTGGAATTTGTTCGGTAAAAGTGTTTCCACGTAGTTTATGCGCATCTTTTCTTATCGAATAAAAAGTTTATCCTACTCAATTATGCGCATACATTTTTTATATGCATTTTCTAAATTTATGCACATCTTAGCGTTTCCATCACCCGATTTTTTATGTGCATATCCAAAATGCTCATAAAAGTAGGTGAATGGAAATGTAGGTAATGTCCAATGTGGAAAAGCTTATTTATGCTTTCATGACCTTTCAGTTAGGCTTCATACTGCATAAACAGGTGGTTTCCTTGTAGGCATAAGTTACAAACTTCAGCTGGTTCAAAATGCAGCTGCTAGAGTGTTTTCTAGGACTACAAAATATTATCATATTACACTGGTTCTTTCAGCATTGCATTGACTCCCTAATAAAATCTTATTCACTACAAAGCCCTAAATGGCTTAGCTACCCAGTATTTGAAGGAGCACCCAATGTATTACAGCCCCTTGTATCCACTACACTCAATTAATTCTGGAAAATTGATTATTCCTAGAATATCAAAATTGTTAGAATATCAAAGTCGACTGTAGGCAGTAGATCATTCTCATATCTGGCACCTAAACTCTGGAACAGCCTTCCTAGCACAGTCTGGGCGGCAAAGACACTCTGTCAGTTTAAAACTACATTAAAGGTACATCTCTTTGCATTAGCATACATATAAAACACAAACATTTTGAAATCCAAATCGTCTAAAGGTTAGTTAATGGGTGCATTAATTAGGGCAACCAAAGCCGGGAACACTTCCCAAAAGACATTATAATTTGAATGGCATCTATGCTTACCTTAGTTTGTTTCTTCTTATTTCGAGATCTACATAATCTTGGATCTAACCAGTATCCTGAACAGATGCTGCTGTGGTCATGGACTCAAAAACGTGAAACTGATTACTGCAATAACCACAGTGATAGACGAGTCTCCACACTGATCCCGTGGGCTATCCTGAACACCTGGTGGTTATCTACTCAGACCTGCAGCTTCTCTCCTCCACAGATGTCCATTGTTCTCAAGCCTTTGGCGCTACAGCTCTGCACAAGAAATTTAACCAGAGGAGAAACTGTTGTGCCCAGCTGAGCCTGGTTTCTCTCAAGTTTTTTTTTCATATAATTCCGTCAATTGGTAAAGTTTGTTCCTCACCTCTGTCGCCACTGGCTTGCTTGGGTTGGAAGTAGTGGAGCTAAACATCAGTGGATTTGCTCTTCATTGTTTTGGCTTTTAGCAGTGACATTTATTTTACACTGAACTGAACTAAACTGAACTTGAAATGTGACAACTGAACTGGTTTTATTTTACTAGAACTTTAACAACATTATGTTAAGCTGCTTTAACACAATCTACATGGTAAAAATGCTATAGAAATGAGGATGAATGGAATTAAATTGTATTAACAATCAGTTTAATTGTTGTAAGCAATGTTGATGAAAGAGAGCCAAAAATAATGCAAGCTTAATAACAGTTTTATATGTAGTCATTGATTATACTGTTGTATAATAGTCATAGATTGGGAGGAAGAACTATTGTAGGAAGGGCTGCTGGTATCTCACTGCAAACTCTCATGGATCAGTAGTTTGCTCTTGCTGTGCCCTCTCCTCCAGTCTCACTGTGGGCACTTCTCCACTAAAAATTGGGTCTCCCACCAAGAAAATGCTACACCGAACACTAAACCATGTCCTCTGTTTTCATTTTCAAATACCTTTGCTCATGGCAGTTTTTTTGACATTATGCAAGAAATAAAACCCAAGGCATTTTGTCCCTTCCTTATCTGCAATTTGAGATTATTTGATGTCCAAATTATTTGCATTATTTAAGTGTATGGTGTTTCACTGGAATTAGAAAAGAAAGGGAAAACGAATAATCTTTATTAATTCAAGAAAAGAAATACTTAAAAAATTACACAACATTTTACAGTAAACAATTACCAGTGGGTTGTGCTGATTTTCACCCAAGAGAGTTTTGCTTTTAAATTGAATACTTGAAACACTGTACTTCATGAACCAATTTCTGCAAGAAGCACCACCACCATCCAAAGGGGAAAGCCTCAGTTCCTGAAATAAATCAAAAATATATAAATACACACACAAAAAAAAACTTAAATGCACAGTTAGTACAATTCAACATCAATAAGTGGGTCAATCAGGTGAACAATGCACTTTCTATGATCTGGTTAAGAGACACCTACAGCTTGGAATCACAGCGGCTCACATACAAACACACTCTAGATCTAGACACCAACAGAATTGACGATAATGATAATAAACCCACAAAATAAGATTTAAACTTAAACAAAAAGGAATGCTCTGCATAAATTGAAAACAAAAAAACAAACTGAAAATAATATTCACAAATATTCAAACAAAAACAGATATTAACTAACAAATCAATACATCGAAAAAACTAAACAAACGAATGAATAAATGAAGCGGAGCACAAAGCAGCACAGTAGTTATTAAAAAACACAGTCCCCTTTTAACAGCAGCGTTGGTGGCGTCCGCACGGCAGCCACTAACAACACTGGAGTTAGCGGTAGCAGCGTGGTAAGAACAGCGGTAACACAAACCCAGACGACCTCCGATAACAACCACGGCTATAACGAGGACTAGGAAAACTACTAAAGCGAATGAAGTGAAGAGAAAAGGGAGCGAGAAAAAGGGAGAATCCATTCGGCGCAAAATCAAACACTTTACGAGCACTTGTTGGTCAGGTACGATAATACAGCGAGGTGCAGGAAATCATGCCTGCCAAGGTGAACAGTCATTCAAGCCACCACAGCCCAGAAAAATGCCACGGCCACACAGTGCACTGTAGCCGCAAAGACGCACACCAAACAAAGCGAGTCAGACGTGACACGTCCCAAGCAACAACCAATCAGGCTTTAAAAAGGCGGTGCTACCTGCTGATTGGATGATGCCAATGTCAATCAGATCACACCGCAATGTCACATTCCACCCTCAATTTCTGCAACGTCGCCCCGACGGTGAACTAAAGACAAAAATTCACCCAAGAACCTAATCCCAAGGGTTGAAAAATGTACCAAAAGGGTTACTCACTATACTGGACACTGTCCCTGTACCTACAGCTCGTGGAAGGTGGTGCAAGTTAGAGTGCTGACCTGCCCTACTTCTCCCCATTCTCCTTACCACGTTTTCTGCTGCTCTTACAGGGTTAGGGGGCACAACTTCTGGCTGTAAAATCTCCACAGTTACGGGACCCTCAAGTACCTCGTCTACCACCTGAGGAACCAGGGGGACAGCATGCTCTGACCTTGACCTTCCTCTAAGCTCTGGTGTCTCTGGAACCAGAACCAGCAAGTCTCCATCACACTCCTCATCTGAGGGCTGCATGGACTCACCCATGACAGGTTCAGATGGACCAGGAGGCAGATCTTGACCAAGCTGGACCTTCAGCAAAGATCTGTGAACATGTTTGATTTTACTCAGGTCTGTAACAGGAGCGATAGTATAAACTGCCCCACTTTCTGTAGGTGCTTTCAGGATTTGTGAACCACTGAGCTCCACAGGTCCTGGATTTTACATTTACCTCGCACACTATGATCGCAAAGGTAAACCAGCTGACCCTCCTTCAGTGGTGCTTCCCTTACCTGAAGATCATGCCGGGCCTTTCGCCGGTCAGTTGCAGCACTCAACCTCTCACGAGCACCTTCAAAAGCGACTTGTAACCGATCTTGCTGTTCTACAATCCACCTATGAACACTGCCGGCTGACGGCTCTTTAACCCTACCCAAAAGGAAATCAATGGGAAGTCTAGGTTCCTGTTCAAACATTAGGTAATGCGGAGATTCCCCAGTTGACTGGTGAGGGGTGGTGTTGTACGCAAAGAGAACCTGAGGGAGACAGAATGGCCAATCATCCTTTTTAGAACGTGGAAGACAGCGCAAAAGATCGTGTAACGTTCTATTAAAACACTCACATTGACCATTTCCAGCAGGGTGGTATGGAGTAGCACGTGACTTTACCACTCCATACAACCCCAATCCACTTGGGGCCGCTTGCTGTAACACCACCGAAACAGCCACCCCTGGACACACATCTTGTACTTCTCCCATGCCGTAAATACAATACATTTTTGGCCCAGCAAATACTCCCTGAACTTTTCAGTCATGGCCCACTTGAGTGTCATAAACTCCAGTTTCATTGAACTATAGTTAGATGGATTGCGCTCAGTGGGCCTAAGACTGCGGCTGCCATACGCTATAGGGCGCACCTTGCCCTGTTGGCATCAATCACTAAAATAAAAGGCAGAGAAAAATCAGCATAGGCCAACACTGGAGCACTAGTTAACTTACCTTTCAACCCCTCAAAACTGCTCTGACATTCTGCAGACCAAGCAGCTGCAAAATCCTGAGCATTCCTCTTTCGCTGTTTCGGATTTGCTAGCTGAGCCACCAGCCTATGGATCATTATCAGCCTTTAATTGAGCTACCAACTCTCTTAACTCACGCAATTCATCTTCCATCGCTGCAACCACTACCCACAAACGTACAAGTGAAAATCAACTTGTATTAATCCACCAAAAAAAAGAAAAGGGGACTGCCGCAATCCAATTTCTACAGGGATGGAAAAAAAACAAATACATACAAAACAACCCACGTCTCTGCACACAATAAGAGGGAATCCTGCCGACTACTCCAGAATGTGGCGAGGGGATGGAGATGAGAGTTAACAATCTTAAATAAAAATCAGACCGACTACGCCACCCTGGGAGTTACCCAGGGAAATAACTCAATTAGAAAAGGCACATAGGTTCGTTTCCCTCAAAAAGGCGAAGACACGTGGGTAATTACAAAAGTACAAAAATGTTTATTTCAATAAAAACTCCCACTTCATATCATTAAATAAAGCAAAGAAAACAATAACAAAAAAAATAAACAAAATTTAAACAACAGGAATGAGGTTCCCACTGACTGGATACAAGTAGACTGACTTTACCCCAGCACACGCTCACACCACAGTGCACTCGAATCACACTATCAATTACTCAGTGTCCCACAGCACACGGTAAAGAAGCACCACCACCAGTTTGAAAAAAAAAAACAGTCATCCAAAGGGGAAAGCCTCAGTTCCTGAAATAAATCCAAAATATATAAATACACACACAAAAAAAAAACTTAAATGCACAGTTAGTACAATCCAACATCAATAAGTGGGTCAATCAGGTGAACAATGCACTTTCTATGATCTGGTTAAGAGACACGTACAGCTTGGAATCACAGCGGCTCCAACAGAATTGACGATAATAATGATAATAAACCCACAAAATAAGATCTAAACTTAAACAAAAAAGAATGCTCTGCATAAATCGATAACAAAAAAAACCAAACTGAAAATAATATTCACAAATATTCAAACAAAAACAGAGCATAACTAACAAATCAATACATCGAAAAAAATAAACAAACGAATGAATGGATGAAGCAGAGCACAAAGCGGCACAGTAGTAATTAAAAAAACGCAGTCCCCTTTTAACAGCAGTGTTGGTGGCGTCCGCACGGCAGCCACTAACAACACTGGAGTTAGCGGTAGCAGCGTGGTAAGAACAGCGGTAGCACAAACCCAGACGACCTCCGATAACAACCACGGCTATAACGAGGACTAGGAAAACTAGTAAAGCGAATGAAGTGAAGAGAAAAGGGAGCGAGAAAAAGCAAGAATCCAATCGGCGCAAAAAGTGTGATGAAAGTTGTAGCCTCGTTTTGTGTAGTTTGCAAAATGTGTGTTTAATTGTGTTTTAGATGTTGTAATCGCTCCACGTGGCTTGTAATCACTTATCTATTACAGGTCAGTGCTTGTACTGTACCTCTCAGGTTAAATCTGTTCACTAGAAGTTAAAGATAATCACATATTGTGTCCAAAACCATGTTGAAAACGCGCCGCGTGCTACTTCCTTTACCGATTTAAATGCTTTTGTGCTCCTGATCCTCTGCTGTTTGTTGTTGCTATGGCCACCATCAGCTGTTCCTTACACGTGCTGCGTGGTCAGTTTTCAAAATAGTTGAACTTTTGCGCCTGTGTGGATTAATAAGGAATGTGTGTCGTTGTTATTACTTGTGGTTAGGGTTAAGAGTAGAGTAATATGCTGGTGCTTAACTGTATTGCTTTATTGCATTCCTGCATTGGGCTCTCACATACTCTCTGGCTGCTACTTCATAGCCGTGGTGGGTATTTCTCTGTCTCCCGCTGAACCCAGTCGACCAATCACAACAGACTGGGTCATCGGACCAATCAGAGCAGATTAGCTTCGTGCTAAGGAGGGGTTTGGGAACAAATTAATCGCTGAACGAATCATAATTAGGGATAATTAGGTAAAAATAAATGCAAATTATAAGACAATGAAAGTGTTTATTGACCTTGAATGCATATCAGCCTGTTGTTGGAGACCCCCAAAACCAAAATATGACCATTTATAATGCAAAATAAGGGCTCTTTAAGAAATGTAGCCTACTTCTTTATATCAGTCAGTGCTTTCTTAATATTTTCTTTATTAGATTTTTGTAATTCACACACACACACACACACACACACACACCCATCACAGATCTCTCTTTTAAATTAATATTTTCTACAGGATGCTTTACAGTAATAACTTTGTGCATATATATTAGATTATTCAGTCCAAAAATGAGCAGAAACAAATATATATATATATATAAAGTTTAGTTGAAATCTTGTGGTTTGTATTTGTTTTGTTTGCAATAACTTGTTTGAATTTAAATGTATTATCGTTTTATTCTTAAAGATGTTTGTTGTATATATATTTATTATTAAGTGACTAAAATTTTAATCATTATTAAGAGGTTAAGTGAATTAAAATGGCATCAAATTATGGCAGGTAAATGTTAACATTACTTTGATTAAGCATGAACTTAAGACTTGAGAGTTAACCTGCCCAGGACCGGGCTAGTTTCCCAGCATAAGTTGCCAATGTAACTGAGTTTGAACTATCGTAAATTTGATTTATGAATCCAAATCCACCATTAATAAACCTGACTTACCAAAATAAGCCTGGCTTTTTCTGTAAGCTTGGTTTATGGAACAAGCCCCTGGTTTACAAGCCCCTGGTTTACCATTGTGAGTCATGCAGATATGCTCGCATGATTTTACAAATTGAGGAAGTAAAACAATCCATGGAGATTAAGGGATTTATTTTTGGATCTCAGTGATGACAAGTGGCTGTGTGATGTGGTCTTAATGATGGATATAACCAAGTACCTGTCAGAGCTGAACGTTAAGTCCAAACCAGCTTCTCAGCCCTCTGTTCTCACATGTGAAATCAATTGAGGCACAATTAAAGATTTAATTGCAACTGTGCATTTGTCTACTGTATCAGAACAAACGCCTGCTGTGACAACCGAGGATGCTGTTGAGTGCACAAAACTGCTTTAGGGATTGGGTGAGAGGTTTCAGGACATGAACAGAAAACAAAATAAATGGAAGAAATTTGCAGCACCATTCAATGTGGATCCATCTGAAGTTCCTGAAAACCTACAACACAAAATAATTGAGCTGCACGCAATGAGACAAAAAGTAAATGACCCTAGATAGAAAGACCTATTACAGGAAACCTATTACAGAATATGCCTGTTGCCTATTTTACCAATTTCATTGCTGGTGCTGATTCCATTGTACCAGGTGTTGCATGGGGAGCAGAGCAGATGGCTGCCTTTAAATAAATGAAAAATCTGATACAGTCAGCCATCGTTTTTGTCCATTTTGACCCAGAGATGGAACTGATCTTTGATCCTTCTCCATAAAGCATTGGATCTGTGATGGGTAGAGCTTTGAGAAACCCCCAGCATGTTTCTCTGTGGCCGTTCATTAACACAGAGTTTTCACAGAACATCTTCCGATATTGAACAGTTTACAAAGCAGGGAAAGAGAATGGACAGTGGATGAATTCTCATCACCATGGACGCATCGCCACAAAAATGAGGTTCAGAGAGGTTTTGTCAAAAATCAAGAGATTTGTGCTTGGGAATGGCCATCCACTGTTGTTCACATAGAGGTGAAACTTTTTAGGAAAGGATAAATGAGGTCTCTTTGTAGGATGGTTGCATCCTTGGGAGTTCAAGGGTCGTATTACCACCACCAGGACTAGCACAATTATTACAGGAGGTCCACATAGACACACTGGGGTCTCACATATGCAAAGCTTAGCAAGAATGTAGATCTAGTGGCCAAATATGGACAAAGATCATGAGAACAAGGTCAGGCACTGCTAACAGTGCTTTTCCAGCCACAGGAATGCCTTTAAATTTAGATTTTGTTTGTCCTTTCATAACTTACTTATGCAACTCCCTAGCAACACTTTTCTCCATGAGTTCAGCATTCATTATCACCATGTGTGCAACACTGTTGGAATGAAATCCAACTCCTTTCTCTCACTACAATGTACCCCCAAAGAAGTTGGGATATAAGCCCTCATAAACATGTGAAACATACAGTGAGTTGAATATTTTTCACTGCCATCCAATGAATTTCTATTAAGCCAACAGTTGTACGATTATATTGCAGATATAAGTAAAGACTGCAACTTTTTGATTTCTCAAAAGGTTTTTTTAGGTGCTTTTTAAGTGGGGTGGCTTGACCATGTATTACTTTTGTACCGCAACATCTTACAGACAGAAAGTATTGTTAAAGGTGCAGTAGGATATCAGGGATAATGCTAACTTAGCATAATACCATTGAGAACACACATCCCTCCCTGCCATCCAAAGCCTCGCCTCTTGAAGTGATAAACGCACAACAAATAGATGACCATAGTCAACCTTATTACACTAGATTATGTCAGTCACCAATTAGAAAACACTATAGTACAATTCCAAACTTAAACCTTTTGAAAAACTGTATTGTATCTAGCACCTCTTCAGTGGTATAGGAAGCAAAATCTGTCATAATGTGCAAAATTTGATGCATGCAAAGATTTCTGGTCTTTGCTGACGTCTCTATGGAGAGAGAAGCACATCCCATAGCTAGCATTGGGTTAAAGTTGGTTTTATAGTCGTACTTTAAGACTTTCTCCTTAATAAAATTTCAGGAAAGTATTGTTTGCAAATTCTAAATTGGGAAATCATTGTCAGCCAATGACTAAAAATATAACATTGTTCAGTCAATTAAATAGTGCTAATATTGTTTTGAATTCATACTTCTATGCCATTTCAGACCGAATATTCAAGGTAGCATTGTAAACTATATAGGGAGCATGTCACAAGTTGTCATTGTTAAAATAAATTAAAGAATGTGTAAACAAAACTTCACCTCAGTAAAGTTTCACAGAAGGAGGGCAGAGACCGTAACGGAGTAAATGGTAAACAGTTTATTGTAAACTATGGCAGACTACGATAATATGACCAAACAAGAGTCTATTGCAGCATGGAGTGAGGAAGTGGATTGGATGAAATGGAGGATGGATATGGAGGGACCAGAGAATGGAACCAGGTTCTTGGAAAGAACAGGAGACAGATACCAGACGAGACCAGGAGGGACTAACACTAGGAATGAGAGAGACAAGGAACACTGGAGATAACAGGATAGGTAATTATAACTCTGAATCGCTAACTAGCACTGACCTTGAGCATTAATCTTTCTGTCAATCAACAAGGCTGGACCCTGAGTGTAGTGGAGTGCAGGGTTTTAATGGGGCTGTAGTGATGACTGGGGATGACGTGCAGGTGCGGGGCTAATCAGAATTCAGGTGAGGGTGATCGGAGTGATTGGGGTGACAGTGAGAGGGGAGAACCTGGCCTGGCTGTTGCATAAAGTAGGCTAGGTGGAAGGGCGCTATTTACTTATGTTTTGTTCATTCATTCATTCATTTTCTTTTCGGCTTAGTCCCTTTATTAATCTGGGGTCGCCTCAGCGGGATGAACCGCCAACTTATCCAGCATATGTTTTACGCAGCGGATGCCCTTCCAGCCGCAACCCATCACTGGGAAACATCCACACACACCCATACACTACGGACAATTTTAGCTTACCCAATTCACCTATACCACATGTCTTTGGACTTGTGGGGGAAACCGGAGCACCCGGAGGAAACCCACGCGAACACGGGGAGAACATGCAAACTCCACACAGAAATGCCAACTGACCCAGCCGAGGCTCGAACCAGCGACCTTCTTGCTGTGAGGCGAACGTGCTACCCACTGCGCCACCGCGTCACCCTTATGTTTTGTTATTCAACTAAATAAAATCTGAAAAAAAAGAGTGCTAAAAACAGAAATTTCTTTTTACATTACACTTACGTTACCAAGACAACGACTGACACTAACTTTTCATTTTAAACTTTGTTTGCTGCTCCTCACATGCAGCGCTTGTTTAAACAGCTTCATCTTGTTTTATGTTTGAACAACTAAATGAATGCTGAGGTATATTTAACTGACAATATTTTGGATTAAATTACATTATCCATGCTGTAAAAGATACCTTATGAACTTGAAAATTGTCTATCAACTGTCTATCTTTCACCAGATGTTTTTAGTGGCTGAAAAACACTTTTTTTCATATAGCCCATTTGTAAAAGAACACAATCTACATTAGCTTTGCATGACTAAAATAGTTTTTAAGACATACCTGTTTAAAAAGAAATACTGAAAACATGGTGTCATCCTTCAGATCATGGTATTGAACTGCATATTTCCCTCCAGCATGCCAAAGCAACTCCAATATTGACTCAGCATTTAGAAGTTTTGGTTCTGCATTTTTGGCAGAAGTACTTTCAGAAACAATCTTTTTTTTTCATAGATAGAAGGCCATGTTGGTCTTTCAGAAGAAATGTTAGGTTGATGCAGAGTTTGCCTGTCACTCTCTGTCAGCAGCAGCAGGTTGCCTCGCCACACTGCACATGAGTGTGCAAATGACGTCTTCTACCTGCGAGAACAGGGTGGGCAGATATGCAAATCTACATTTGTTGACAGACAGTTTGGGTTACCTATCATAATTTTCAGCCCGAAATTTTTAATTGGACGAACATTTTTTTTTGTCCTATGCCTTACCCAGAATATAAAAATGCATACTAAAACATTTAGATAATTTACTTTAATCATTACTATCGGAATGTGAAAAGACTTTCAACCAGCACAACAAAAAATTATTCTGAAGACAATCACCTACTGCACCTTGCTTATTTTGTTAATAAAGCAGAAGTTTGGTGTCATGCATTGCACTCAATTTGTAAGGGCTCATCACGATGCTCTAATCTCTTCAGAGAGACCTCTGGCATTAGGGCATAGGGATGAGCCCTTCCAAATGGAGCACAGTGTTTGAGTCATTTCTTCAAGAAGAGTCAATAATTCACTGCTTTGTTAACGATTAACTGTGCATTCCAAACTTCGGAGTGAAAAAATCATGGCCGCCATATTGAAGTGTCGTTCCAAACCAAAGTGACCAAAACTGGACAATTCAAATGACCCTTCGAAATGAAGGATTTAGAAAAACTGATGGACACTTCAGGCCATCATCCTTTGAGAAGGGAAGTTGTTTGGTCTCACACACTGCACTCATTTTGGAAGGGCTCATCCTTATGCTCTAATCACTTCAAAGGGAACCTCCGAAGGGATTAGGGCATAGGGATGAGCCCTTCTTAATGGAACCCAGTGTAGGAGATAACATTATCAAAACTAAATTTTGATAATGTTATGAATTTAAACACATCTACAAGGAAGTACAAAACATTGTTGATACAGTGAAAATTTCAAAAGGCAACATGAAGCAAATATTATATAATTGTACATGATGATTTAATAATGTAGGTTCACAAACAGCTCAAAAGACAGTCATTTAAAAAGCGTTATATTTTAACACAAATTATATTTATATATATATATATATAAGTTCATTTTAAAGCAATTATTATTAATTGACTATTCCAAACTTAAGTATAAATAATTCATTCATTCATTTTCCTTCAGCTTAGTTCCTTTATTTGTCAGGGGTCACCACAGCGGAATGAAGTGCCAACTATTCCAGCATATGTTTTACACAGCGGATGCCATTCCAGCCGTAACCCAGTACTATGAAACACCCATGCACTCTTGCATTCAAACACACACACTCATACACTACGGCCAATTTAGTTTATCCAATTTACCTATACTGCATGTCTTTAAACTGTGGGGGAACCCACGTGAACACGGGGAGGACATGCAAACTCCACACAAAAATGCCAACTGGCCCAGCCGGGACTCGAACCAGCGACCTTCTTGCTGTGAGGTGACAGTGCTAACCACGAAGCCACCATGCTGGCCATTATAATTCATATAATATAAAGTAAATGTTTTATACTTATGTATACATATAATACAAAAGGCAGTTGTGACTAAAAATGCTTTTAAAAAGCATTGCTTTTGCTTTGTTTTTTTTATTGCATCACATATGTGTCGCCACTCTGAAAGGAGGACCCAAATGCACAATGAGTAAGGAGGGGTTTCTTGACAGACTATATGAAACAGGTAAGGTGATAAACTTTCCAACAGGGAGTGACAAGTGGGGTGGTGCTTGAAAGTCCCGGATGGCGTGAAAGGCAGCCACAGATGGCCACAGGCTGGGAGACTGGGAGCAGGAATGACCAAGCCAGGCAAGAGGTGGTGAAGGCCCTGGATGAGGCATTGCAGAGCACAGTCAATAGACAGTTATAGTCTCTCAACCAGTAGTAGCCTGGGAGAGGATGCTAGCAGCTGGGGACTCACAAGGAGCAGGGCTGGACAGGACCAGGGAACAAAGACGAGACACAAGACACCAAAAAAATACAAGGAGAAATAAAAACTAAGAAACAAACAATGAACTAAAATAACCAAACTAAACATTTAATGTTCTCAAAAACAGTAGAAAATAAAAGTGAAATAAATTTAAAGACTTAAATTACTGAAATGACTGAGGATAAAATAAACAAATCAGTAAAATCAATAGAAAGAAACTCTTTTTAAAGAACACAATATAAAGGGAGGAAACCACACAAGAACCAGGTGGAGTTACTTACACTAATGATGACTAATAAAGGGCTAAACAAGGTGATGTGGTAAAGGGAAACCAGGAAGAAGGAACAGAGGAGCACATGGCAGACACAAACATATGGGCTGAGTCCGAAATTGCATACTTCCATACTATAGAGTACGCTAAAAATAGTATGCAAGCCAAGTAGTATGTCTGAATTCATAGAATTTGAAAAACAGTATGCGAGAAGTACCCGGATGACCTACTAATTGCGGCGAGATTCTGAAGTGTGCATCCGATGGACGCTACGCTATATCATGATGCACCGCGAGAGAATTCATCAATGGGAGTGAAGAGTGGGTGGGTAGGGGGGTGCGGTGGTTCATAGGTTGCTAGGCGACCATCAACCATTTTCTCAGATGACAAGCTGACGAAACATTGCTGTCACAGAAAATTACAAAGCACTGCAGTGTTTGGGTGTTCTGTGTTTGTCTGAGATAATTTGTCGACCAAAATGTGTATATGCCATATAAGCTGAAGCTGATCGGTCAGTTCTTGTCACGTGACTCGCTGTGTGCTTGCGGGATTCATTCAACTGGGTGCATGCAAGTTGCACACCTCCATTGGAAATAATGAACTTGTGCAAACTTTAGAAAAGACGCGATATGCAAACGGCCGTCATTTGCGATCTCAAGCAGTTGATCTTCTTGCACAGACATGGTAGATTTACCTGATTTGTTGACAAATGGGTTGCGGATTCATTCCTTGGCAGTTCGCGGGTCCTTCACTGGGCCTTTTCCCCTTAGCAAAGAAACTTTCCAAAGACCTTTGTTTCTTACTCATTTTGCTGCTTGTGGGTTAAATTTGGGCGCTCAAGATGTAAGTGAGAGAATACAGTCATTTTTCAAAATAAAAGATTGTTGAGACTCAGATAATAAATAAAACGGAAATAATTAATGATTTCCTGTGCGACCCGGTACCAATTGACCGGTACTGTTCCGCGGCCCGGTGGTTGAGGACCACTGATGTACAGTATTAATTAAATGACCACACTTTAAAATGACGCTAAAGGTAGCAAGGATATATCATTTCACTTCATTCAATTCTTCTTTCCACGCATTTCCTTGCGTCGTTCCCTCAAATCCTGAAGGATCCTGAATCTTGAAGGAATCCTGAACCTCTTGAGCAGGTTAGCTGTCTAACGTAAGTTACCGTGTCGACAAAGCCAGATTAAAACAACCCACCTTTTTGAGACCGAAAACTCAAGAGTTTGCTCAAATTTATTACAAATTTTGTAAAAAACCAAATTGGCTTTGTGCAACTGGCCTCAGGCCTTCAAGGCACCGAATTTACCATTTTTAAAAATCTTGATACTGTGCTGCAAATACTGCTGATTATTATGATAAACTGCTTGTAAACTTGTGATAAAAGCACATGATGAATAAATGTAAAATGTACCCTAGCTTGTTGCCTTATTTTACTGTTTATGAGTATTTTGTTTACATTTATACAGCAGGTCTGCTCAGTGACCTGCCCCTATCCCATTCGATTGTGGTTGAATTTTATTTTTAGTGTTATTGGACCCTCAGCACTACATTAGATAATATTGTTCACAACATTCTCCTTGAAATTATGTTGGTATTACTGTAATTTCTTTGGCTTGGTTCAGGTCTTATCTATCTGAACGTTATAAATTTGTGTCAGTTAATGAAGAGGCATCATACTGATCAAAAGTACATTGTGGGTACCACAAGGATCAGTTCTTGGTCCCTTACTTTGTACATTATATATGCTACTGCTAGGCAATAGCATTAAAACTGTTATGCTGTTGATACACAACTCATTATCTCTTCTTAACCTGATAATTTGTATGAATTCACAAAATTAAAAAATTGTATAGCTGATATTAAAAATTGGATGACTAAAACCTTATTACTAAATTCAGATAAAACTGAGGTCTTGCTTATTGGGCCCAAAAACCTCTTGTGTAAAAACCTAGAACACTGTGTAACCATTGATGAATTTTCAGTTCAGTCCTTGTCTTCAGTCTTCAAAAATTTGGGGGTGATTTTTGATAGCAACCTGTCATTTGAAGGCCAGATTTTAAGCATCTGTAAAACTGTATTTAACGGTATCTTAAAAATGTTTCCAAACTTCGACATATGCAAAAAAAAAAAACATATTCATGCTTTCATGACCTCTCAGGTAGACTACTGTAATGTTACTAGGTGGTTGCCCTGTA
Organism: Danio jaintianensis; assembly: GCA_903798115.1. Taxonomy (NCBI): domain Eukaryota; kingdom Metazoa; phylum Chordata; class Actinopteri; order Cypriniformes; family Danionidae; genus Danio; species Danio jaintianensis. The sequence goes on along the minus strand of CAIGQV010019158.1, from coordinate 67,464 downwards.
GACATAATTTACAAACTTCAGCTGGTTAAAAATGCAGCTGCTAAAGTGATTTCTACAACTAAGCATTGCATTGCTTCCTTCCAAAAACCATACATTTAAAAATTTTATTGACTACCTAAAAAGCCATGAAGAGCTTAGCTGCCCAGTATTTGAGGGAGCTCCAGGTGTACTGACATCCACGACGTTCAATTAATTTTGGACAATTTATTATTCCTAGAACATCAAAATCAACTGTTGGTGGTAGATTCTTCTCATATCTGGCACCTAAACTCTGGAACAGCCTTCCTAGTACAATTTTGGAGGCAGACACACTCTATCAGTTTAAAACTAGATTAAAGACACATCTCTTTCCATTAGCAAAAACACAAATGCATAACTTTTGAAATCCAAATCCTCTAAAGAAATGTTAGGCTGCATTAATTAGGGCAACCGGGGCCGGCAACACTTCCCAAAAAGACATTATAATTGAATGCATCTGCACTTATGTTAGTCTGTTTCTCCTTATCCGGAGGTCTACATAATCCTGGAATCTTTTCAGGAGACTGATTCCTGAAAGACCCCGGTGATAGACGAGTCTCCGCATTGATCCTGTGGGCTAGCCTGAACACCCGCCGGTGACCTACTTAGACCTGCAGCTTCTCCATGACGAACGTCCAGCATTCTCAAGCCTCTGGCACCTAGGCTGCAGCTCTGCACAAGAAGTTTGGCCAGAGGAGAACTGGTCATGCTCAGCTGAGCCTGGTTTTTCTCAAGTTTTTTTTTTTTTTCCACTTCTGTCAGTTGGTGAAGTTTGTTCCTCACCACTGTCAACACAGGTTTGCTTGGTTTGGGACTTGTGTAGCTGCGCATAGTTGCATTTGCTTTTAATTTTTTGAACTCAACTGTGAGAACTGGACTGAAGCCATTTCAATTTACTAGAACTTCTATCTATATTAAGTATTAGTATATTAGTATTAGTATAGTATATTAGTAATGATTATATTACTTACATCTATATTAAGCTGCTTTGACACTCTACATTGTAATAGCACTGTAGACATGAATTGAATTAAATACTGATTTGCTGGATATTCTAAGGTGTGCAGTTATTTTCAAGAACATTTACAGCTAGAATAGATCAAGGCAGGTCTCAACTGCATTACAGTTAACACAAAACACAACAATTTTAGTTATTTAAAATTACAGTACAGCATACAACAGCTAATAAAACAATAAATGTTTCAAAATGCCTGCCAAGGTCTTTAGGTGTCAGAAATACAAGGCAGAATAATTTACTCCGGTTCACTGATTTAATAGAAAATAATGTACGTACAAAGTGTAACACCACCTCAGGTGTGCATTATATTCTAATTATTTAACAGCCCATTGTTAATTATTCCTTATATATTCTGAGAAGTATTTTAAATACCACAATTGAGCATTTTATTTACAGTACACTATAATTTTAAATATGAACATTTACCAATCAATGCCTTTGACAAGCACACAAAATACATAGTCATGCAAGTTTCATTTGAACTTTTATTTCATTCCTTTACTATCGTCTTTTCAGCCATTTAAGAAATAATTTGTAATGTATCTAACAAGTCTAAAAACATAACTACCAAAATATTTTTCAGCAGATCCATTAAATAGATGTTCAAAATAATTATTCTTCACAGATTAGACAACATTACACAGTACAGCTAGTTTAGCAAACAGCATAAACATAAACTTTTAAAAAATGAAATTTGACGTTTTTAAATGAGATTTTTCCTCTTTTGCATTTAGATAGATACACTGTGTAACAACAAAATTACAAGTGCATATACAATTAACTAATTTATCACTCTCTCTTTCTCTCTCCCCCTCTCTCTCACACACACACACAAATGTTGGTATTGGTGATTTACTTTGGTAATGTTTTTTATACAGTTAAAAAATGCTTATTATATGACGCTACACCACCACTACCCCTAAACCCAATCCTCACAGGAAACCTATGGCAAATTTTGAATGGGAAAACCCCCCAATAAGTATGATTTAATTACAAGGACACAATGCATATCCTCGTAAACCATCTTAATAGAGTACAACTAGTCATACCCATGTCGTTATACAAATTTCTGTCCTTGTAAACCACCCAAACCAGTGCAAACACACACACACACACTGTAAACATTTATGGTAAAAAACGACAGTGTTAAGATATCTGATTTCCAGAAATCTTAGATCATTTGTCTTTTATAAAGCTTGGTAACTGTTCATCTGGCATAAACAATGCATTCTAAATGTTATTCCCCCCCCCTTGATAATTGCTCGCAGAGCTATGAGAACCTACAAAGCAAGACAAAACCACAGAAAGAGCTGGTGTCTATGGTTGTTTCATTGCTATGCCATCCCATTCATTAAGAACTCTGTATTTTTAATGTCCATTCCTTCTGCCCAGTTAATTACTGCTTATTGGTTATTTGTAGTGTATTCTTTTTCCTGCTATTTTCAAGAGATATTGTTGGAAACAATTAGGTTGTCATTGAAAAATACAGGCTCTTAATAAATGACTTCTTGTGAAGACTCAAAATCAACGCATAGATTATAGACTACGAATATTTTCTGTTTATTCATACATTTTACTTAACAATCGTGCTTTTACATATGACACCATTTAAATACATGTTCTATGTTATCGTTTTAGGCAGTATAACAGTTAAAAATATACAAAACAATATTATTTCTTACCAGACAGAAACTCTATTTGTTTTATAATCCTTTTTATAGTCATCACTCATAATTTCCATAAGATATGTGCTTCAGAGATCAAAATATTATTGCAGAAAACAGCAATTGTTTTTCAAATATTTCAACACTTAGACAAAAAAGTGGAGTACAGACATTCACGGTTTTACACAATACAATTTTACAATAAAGTTCTAGATAAAACGGCAGTAAAGTAACTTTGTACAAAATTCACAGGACACAGCCATTTCACATTTTTATGTAGGTACGCATCTCCTCTTAGTAAACATGATTAACATGACCAAATGCTTTTCATGTGTAGCTGCCTTTGATGCAAACTGTCACCACATCATTGCCCTATCATTGGAGAAGTTTTGTGCTTTTGTTCTTTTTGGGGAAACAAGGGCAGATAAACCCTCTTTATATATGCTACTTAAAAATGTTATCAAGTATTAAGAAATCTTTTCTTCTTTTATCTAAAAAACGAAACAAAACATATGGCACAATCTAGTAGTGTAAAACAATTGTTACTGGGTGGCCAGTTTGTGTGTGGTTATTGGTTTTGTTTTAGCACATTTTGGCACATGAAGTATAACGGTCATGCAAATTGCGAATGCATTAATCACAGGCTTAAAGAGCTGATATGCACTCAGGGTCAGAGACATATCAGAGGTTTTTTATTTTCCCTTCTGTTTTGGATATTCCTGAGGGGACATGTAAACAAGACACTGAATTGACAGTACTCATAAGTAATCTGTAGAATAATCAGCAAAAATATTCACCCTGTGTTTTGTGGTGTTCTCATTGTCTGTTTTTTTTTGTACCCTGTGCTTTACAAACTACACACTGCCAGGCATAGATTCGTTTTTGCTTTAGTTTAAGATTTTGGTCCTTGGTCTCAACATTAAAGTACAAAGCATTCTAAAAATAACTCTAAAATGTTTTAATCACATACAAGTACTTTTTTTCCTTTTTATCTCAGAAAAAAATAAAATAGTAACAGTCTCTCTCAACAAAAATATTCAACAAAAAATATAATGGGTCATCCAAGGTCTCTAGAGATTAAAAATGATTTGTGCTTCAGACACAGGGGTTGTTTTAATAACAAACAACTGGTTTCTCTTTTTTTTACGTCAGAAAAACAAAAAACAGTAACAGTCTCTCTCAACGAAAATATTCAACAACATACAATGGTTCATCCAAGGGCTACAGATTAAACATCAGTTGTGCTTCAGACACAGGGCTCGCTTGACACACCTTGGTATTTCCAAATGACCCAGAATGTAACATAATCTCACCCGGTTTCTCTTTGATACTCACGGATTCCCACTTGGTCCCCAGTGCGACATAAAAAACAGTACATACCTTACATAAATAGCTTATGCATTGCAAAACAATGCACTGTCCTTAAATCTAACTCACAGTATAACCTTAGTAGAGACAAATTCACATAATACATAGTCATTTTTAACACGGACACTCTTTGCTTCACCTTTGGAAAGCTTACAGAATTGGTGTGTGCATGTAAGATTTTCAAATGCGAATGTTTTGCGTGAATATTTTTTTTTGATTTTTTTCTCGTTTTTATTTCACATTTTATGTTTATGTATGACCCCTGGAGGTAGATGATTCTATTACTGTATAGAGATGGAAGTCTTCTGTGTTGTTAATCTTTGATTGCTCTCTGCTGGGGTACACCTTTACTGGTTTTAAACATTGGCGTCGTTGCCAGGATTAGTTGGAGAAGAGCTATCAGCCTGTACCTGCGGCTGCAGTGGTTGTGGTGCTGGTTGGGGTTGCTGAGGTGCTTGGTCTGGTGGCTGTGGTTGTTGTGGTGATTGTGGTTGTTGTGGTGATTGTGGTTGTTG
>CAIGQV010019158.1:38710-62871 GCA_903798115.1 Danio jaintianensis | reverse complement strand
TTGTGGTTGTTGTGGTGATTGTGGTTGTTGTGGTGATTGTGGTTGTTCTGGCGATAGTGGTTGTAGTGGTGATTGTGGTTGCTGCGGTGATTGTGGTTGCTGTGGTGATTGCTCTTGCATCGGTGGCTGTGACTGCTGTTGCTCTGGCCCGTTTTCCTGGGCACGCTTCACAACTACAGGCTGCAGCATTATCCTGATTCGCTAAAATGAGATCCCAGAACCAGTGAGCACAGACAACGTATCTAATGTGTTTGTTGGCAATGGTAATTACTAGGGGTGGCTGAGAAAAATTTATCAATCTATAAATCACGAACTAGAAACAGAAAAATAGTAAGGCGCAGACTCATGAATGGTGTTGAATTAGCTTAATTTGGACAAAGATGAGAATTTGACAAATTTAAGAATTTGAAAACTTAAGAATTTGAAAGATGTGGCACAGTGCTGTGCTTCTCATCCGGCGTACACTGTTCAAATTATTCCCACACCACAAAGCGAAATCATATTGAAATTGTCATATGGCTTTATAATCACTACAAATTGCGGACAGGCTGGCATTAACGTGATCATAGACACTGACTACGTAATTACAGCAGAATTGTGTGTCATTCGAAGCTTGTGTTCTGCAAACACAGATTGTGAATGAAGGTGAAAGAGTTGCAAATGAATGAAACATTGTGTACTACTATGTTTTAAAGCTAGTGTTCTCTGTGGCTCTGAACTGAAATATACTTTCCCAAATATTTTAGCTTTGAAGATATTCAAAAGAAAAGAAAAGCTCTCTTTTTGGAATAAAAATTGATAGTTCTTTATAACTGCTCTTTGTAATTTAGCATTTCAATATAACATTCAGAGCTTGCTCATCCTGAGTATAACTTTGTTGATAAAAATAATTTTTAAGATGACAGCATTATCATACATATATTTCAATCATAAACAAAACCATAGAAGCTCTAATTCTGGGTAAAATGTAATGATGGAAAGATGTATTTGCAAAGCTGAAGAAATGTACGTTAAGAATTGTTTTGGAATCGAATCATGACTCGCAATCGGATCGTGAAGTACATAAAGATCCCAACCCCTAGTAATTACTGTATGTCGTTTAAGAACTACTGGTGTAAAAGAAAACAGTTACCTCCTTATATGTCCCCTTCAGGTTGAGGAACATGTAGCCCATATATCCAGGTATAAGAACCATTGAGGACAGAGCCATGAGCCAGCCCACTCCTTGCCCCCATTTAGGGAACACATAGTTGTTCAATTTAAGAGGAACCATTTGCACCGCGCTGAAGAGGAACACACCCTGTAGGAAAGTTCACTTTAAGGATAGTGTAGCTTTCATCTTAATTGCACCATAATATGTCACTATTCTTACTTTTAGAGTAAAAACTACTAAACTTAATACATATCCATGGACTAGGTTTGCTAACAGCTTGCTTCAGTGCAAATCTTTGCTGTTAACACAGCACTGTCAGGATTAACTAAACATGCGCAGTTAAGAATTAGCGCTGAAAAGGCAAATCTTCTAGTAATTTTATGCCTGGTGCCTGTTATTGAATGTGCATTTGTAGAACTTTCACTAATGCAAATTTTAATGGGAGGGTAATGGTTCTTGTAACGCAACCTTTAGCTTCACCAATCACACATAATTCAACCATTATTATATCATGGAATGCAAGAGGAACATATCATCCAAACAGATTATTGTCGGCAAGTCATTTTGTTTTTCCTTTGTTTTAGGAACTAAAATATGACTTGGGACCTACAACTAAAGAGTCACACAACTCAGGTGACCAGATGTCCCTTTTTTCCTGGGACAGTCCTGTAAATCAGCTCTCTTTTTAGTGTCCCTCGAGAATAATCTAATCAAAAGTAACCATGATTTTCGTAGAACAAAATTACCATTCTTTCACAATCAATTTCAATCGAGATTGCAGCGCGTCTCTCGACCCCAGAGGGTTCATAGCAATGAAAAAGCAGAAACTGTTGTAAAAACACAGGTCTGGACCAAGCCCCTCCCCCAGATAATCGCCCCTCTATATTGATCAATGATTAGATCCTTTACCAGAAGGCGGGGCTTCATTCGCTAGAGCGGCCATTCAAAACTATACGAGTGACACATCTTGTGTATTCTATAGTCTTTGTTCTAAACATGAGTGAACTAAAACATTTCATTTAGATGAATTGTAAATACAGCTACATCCTTTAAAATCAATTTGACGCTAGTCCAGCTTTGTATTGGCTGAGGTTTGAAAAGCAGTGCGGCAAATAATGCTTCACACACACCTTTCTGGCACATTTACTTCAAATATATTTTCTTTTCAGCTTTTCTGAGATGGCAGACACAGTACAAACCTAAATAAATACAAAAAAAAATCTACAAAAGTGAAATATTTCATTCAATGTCACCTTACGTGAACTTAAAAAGGCATGCGAACAGCTGAGCATCTGGCTGCTGTCCAGTTCTAAAGTCTTTCACATTTGCAAGTAAAAGGTTGTGGTCATTGTCTTGTAGTCACTTGTATTAAGCAAAAAAAAAAAAATAATAATAAAAATAAAATTGTATGCATGTATAACATTTTTTATGAAGTAGGCTAACTTTGGCATCAAGTACTGTATATCAATTATTTTCTTTGATCACCCGCACTGCTTATATGGCACTACGCCAGACTGAGCTGCACTGTATATTTTGTTGGTCGGTATGTAAATGAGATGTCAATTTGCGCTTTGTCAGTAAATTTCCACGCCCATCGCACTGTTTTGGAATTGCACTCTTTCTGACAATTTGCGCTGTTTAGTAAATCTGGCCACATATGTCTTATTGAAGTCAAGTAATAAGTAAAATGAAGCTCGTTGTATGGGAAAAATTAATAACATGGCCATCTAATAACTCCTTGTAGTTTTTTCACTAAGACTTAAATTGTCACATTTACTTAATTTGTATAAGATAGACCATACAAATTCACAACCACATTACAAGATATGATAAAAATCTTCACCTTTAATTACAAGAGGTCTTAAATTTTGTGAAGCAATTGCTTAATGTGAGAAACATCAAAAAAATTTCATACTGAATAGTTTATATTTGCACTGAAACTACTGAATGAGAACAAAAATTGAATTGAACTGAATTATTCAATGACATTAATTTTGGAAAATTTAAATTGTTTTTGAACTGAATTTAATCATTATTGAACATACTTGAGCTGAAATATGTCCTAATTCGTTAAATCATTGATTTCAGTAGAGCTGTTTTAGGTGAACTAAATTAGTTTCATAACTGATGAACATAGCAACACTGATAGTTACTGAACTGAATCAATGTAAACTTGATCTGAATAATACAAATGCAATCTTTATAGCTGCATCCAGTTTAATAATGTATACTCTCTCTTGATATTAACAGGTATTTTCCTGCTAATTTATTTGAAGAGCTCTGTATGAAGAGCTTTGTATACATATGACATTCCAGATTTTACTTTGCGATTATTAATATATAAAAAAACAAGAACATTATTTTATTTAACAATCATCAGGTCTATGTTTCCAACAAGCTTGATTGTTTTCACATTTTAGATTTGCAACATTATTCAAAGCAACATTTCTCAGAATATTTTTAGGGAACGTCTTTTAAAAGAACAAGCACTTTGCAGACTTTACATACTAGTAAATTTGTTTTTACATTTATCTTTATTTTATGGTTTTCAATGCTTTAAGAAGATGGCAAAATATGCCTGTATTATGTTCTTCATATAATGTTACATTACAGAAACACAGAAAGAAAACAGGCTACTTACAGCCACAACTAGAGGGGTGAAGAAAACCCAGCACAGTTTCCACCATAGACAAGGCTTGTATCCAATCATTTCCTGGATGTTATCATAAAACTTGTTCACACCTGAAATGACATAAAAGTTTAGATAAATCCACTGCAAATATGTTGTAACAACTAAACTGACATAAAAGACCAGAATACTAAACATCTATCAGTCCATTTCAAACTGTGAAGTCGAATATGTCAAAAAAATAAGTTAGTTTTTCCTTAAAACGAGCAAAATAATCTAGCAATATAAAATCAAGATTATTTTGCTTACCCCATTAGCAGATTATTTTGCTTGTTTTAAGGAAAAACTCACTTATTTTTTTTACATCTTATTTCTGGAAACAAGACAATATATTTTTTGCTTGTGTAGAAAATGCTTCTTGATTTAAGAATTTGTTAATATTTGGGCTAGAAACAAGACAAAAACTCTAAGTAAGTGCTATCCCTGTAATGTCAGACTACCAGAGATATCTTACCAGTGGCCTTAAATGAGAACAAAGCAGAATCATTAAGTTATAACAATACACATTACTGGTGGCATATGTATTGGGTAAACAGGACCATAAGAAGAAGACGCTGCAACATCAAATACTCAATTCACAATCATGTCATCAAGAATAATGTAGATATACTGGCAGAAAAGGGCTGCGGTAATGCTGTATCATAAACAGGAAAGGAGCTCTAAAGGTGAGGGGCTTTTAGGCTAAATGTATGATATGACAATATCAATGAATCATATATTATTTGTCATTTGATATTTTTGTCATCCAAATCTCCTATATTTGAAGTGTTCAGATGCAAAAACCTCTAAGTGCCTTCGGAAATATCCATCAGAAATTTGCATTTTTCTCAGCCTCCTATGTTTATTGTTGAATTATTTCACTTTAAAGACCATGAAAAGTACTTATTCTGTGTCATAAAAGTGAAATCACTGAACTTACACACAGGAGCCTGATAAAAAAGAAGAAAATTTCAGACGGCATTTAGAGGTTTTTGCATCTGAACTCTTCATTTGAATGTATGACAATGGTTTCCAGATTCAGTTTGTAATCAAATTCTGATAATATTTTTAAGTCAATTTTATAATGCTGTGCAGTGCAAAAGACATAAATGAAATAAAATATGGCTTACCATAAAACCAGGAGATGGAGATACACTCGAAAAACACCAGGAAGAGCAAGCACATTCCACTGGCTGAGTAATAGTCGAAGAGTTTAAACACATAGAGTCCACCCTAACACACACAAAACACAAGTCACTCTATCCTGCAATCATATTTATTAATTTAATATAATTAATCTAATAATCGTTGGTCAAACTCGTCATCTGCTTTATGTAAGTCTCATTTACCTGTGTGATATTGGACAGCCCAATGGCGTAGGACACAACGCAGACACATGCAATAAAAATCTCTCTCCTTTTCCTGAGTATCCGTGGGAACTCATCCACCAGAGCAGTGATGAAGCCCTCCACTGTACAGAACTGCAAACCAATGTCAACAATGCTGTAGCTGTACTGTATTTATATGCACTCTCAGAAATAACAGCACAAAAGCCACTGTCACTGGGGTTGTAGTCTACTTTTACAAAGGGTCCATACTGGTACCTTAAATGTACACATTTGTACAAAAGGTCAATTGAATGTCAGTTCAATATTTTTTCTGAACTGAAGCTGATGGTGACGTGAAGGATATACAGCAATAGTTATGAAACAGAATTAATTTGGTTGTTTTACACTTGAATGGCTTCGGTTTTTAATAATAAATGTATTTTATTGAAGTGCCCCAATTATGCTTTTTGTAATGTTCCTAATTTAGTTTTGAGACTTCCTACGATAGGTTTACATGCATCCAATGTCAAAACACACTTTCATTTTTATCATGGTACATGTTTGAAATTACATTTTATATTAGTAATATTAGTTATTAATATAAAACACTCCTTTCTGCATTTTTTCTCTGCTCTGATTGGTCAGATGCCCTAGTCTTTTGTGAGTGGTTTAACACTGACACCGTGTCGAAATGAAACACCCATCTCAGCTCTGAATACTTCCTCAGCAACAGTACATACAGTAGAACAGTGGGACATGTACAGGGGGTGGACAATGAACCTGAAACGCCTGGTTTTAGACCACAAAAATTCATTAATATGGTGTAGGGCCTCCTTTTGTGGCCAATTCAGCACCAGTTTGTCTTGGGAATGACAGATACTAGTCCTGCACAGAGGGATTTTGAGCCATTCTTCTTGCGGAAAATTGGCCAGGTCACTACGTGATGCTGGTGGAGGAAAATGTTTTCTGACTCGCTAATCCAAAACATCCCAAAGTGTCTCAATAATGTTTACATCTGGTGACTGCAGGCCATGGCAGATGTTCATGCCATGGCATGAAACTTCACTTTCATGTTCATCAAACCCCTCTGTCACCAGTCTTGCTGTGTGTATTGGTGCATTATCATCCTGATATATGGCACCCCCTCAAAGATACAATGTTTGAACCTTTGGGTGCACATGGTCTTTCAGAATGGTTCGGTAGTCCTTGGCAGTGACGCGCCTATCTAGCACAAGTGTTGGGCTTGGGGAATGCCATGACATTGCAGCCCAAACCATCACGGATCGACCCCCATGCTTCACTCTGGGTATGCAACAGTCTGGGTGGTACGCTTTTTTGGGTCTTCTCTACACCATAACTCTTCCTGATGTGGGAAAGACAGTGAAGGTGGACTCACCAGAGAACAATACATGTTTCACATTGTCCACAGCCCAAGATTTCAGCTTCTGGCATCATTGAAACCGATGTTTGGCATTGGCATGTGTGACCAACAGTTTGGCTATAGCACCCCGTCCATGTATATTGACCCTGTGGAGCTCCCGACGAACAGTTTTGGTGGAAACAGGAAAGTTGAGGTACAGATTTAATTCTGCAGTGAGTTGGACGGTTTTGTTTTTTGGATACAATCCGGGTTAGCACCCGGACCTCCCTTTCAGACAGCTTCTTCTTGTGTCCACAGTTACTCCTGTTGGATGCGGTTTGTCTGTCTTGGTGGTATGCTGACATTACCCTGGATACTGTGGCTCTTGATGCATCACAAAGACTTTCTGTCTTGGTCACAGATGTGCCAGCGAGAAGCACACCAACAATTTGTCCTCTTTTGGACTCTGATATGTCACGCATAATGTTGTGTGCATTGCAATATTTTAAGCAAAACTGTGCTATTGCTCTGCTAATTAAACCTTCATTAAACCTCAAATTTGCCAGTGTTTCAGTTTCATTCTCCAACCCCTGTACATACACAACAATGGAAATGATGTTAACATATCAGTTTTAGACAGATACTGAAACATTCGAAAAACTAGTTGATCAATACAAACATGACTTGAGCAGTTTCTTGGTAATACGTTGGAGCATGAGCATTATAACCAATAATTTGTTTCTGTGAGCTTATGAATGCAGTGGCCAACCAGAGGCATTTATATTAGTCACCCCTGAAAACACTAGAGTTCCTTGTGTGGCTCAGTGACTGAATTCTGCATGGTTGTGTATTCTGTCATCAGAAGCATCAAAATGAGGTGCAAATATTATGCAAGTGATTAATTTCACAACTTCAGTGACTACAACAGATGAAAGTGTAAATGCACAGTAGAATAATTGTTTAATCAGGAAAATAGGTGCAGTTGTCCGCATGTATTTGAAGATCAAATCAAACATAGTTTATGGATAAGAACACTAGCACACTATATATTGTTTGGTTACAGAAGTGAAACTGGAATAGCTGATGGATCAGTTCCAATTAATTTCTTTCATTTAGAACATAATATCTTTATTTATCATGCTCTTTGATCTTTAAATGAAATGTTTAATGCATTCTGACATTTTTGCACAAAAGAGTTTGATTCACATGCTAAACATAACTGAAAATGAGTTAGATGTTTTGATTTCTGTGCCAAAGCACTGCTTGAGAGTTTGTATAGGTTTTTTATTTTATTTTATATGACTCTGTATGTTGTCACAAAGGGTGAAATGTGAATGTAACAAAATGTGAGCTACTTAAACACTAGATGCGATCTTTTACATTCGCAAACAGCTACATCAGACATTGCATGAAAAGAATATATTTAAATCAGCAAAATAGAGGCACTTAATAAAATACCAATCATAATAATCGAAACAACAAAGGACATCTTTTCTTGCATTCAATAAATCTGAATATGTGTGTTTACATTCACTATTTCATAATTACTTTGGTTCATTCATCAGATTTTAACACTGGTTTTAAATGACTTTCCAAAAACAAATACAGAAAACAAATCAACAACAATAAAACCAAACACAACCCCATGACTGTAAAACATTAATATTAATTTTATAGCTTTGGACGCTGCAGGTTTGAGACTCAGTTGTACCTCGATGTGGTTTTACTTCGAATATATGCAGAAATTAACATCAAAAGATGGAATTAAACACAAGGCTAATTGAGTTTTTTTTTATTTTTTATTAAATGTTCATTATGTTTCCTTGTGTGTCCACCAGGGACACTGGTACTGATGCTGGCAGATCTAAAGTACCTACCAGCACCCGTTCACTTCTGTTTCTAGGTCAGAGCTTGAATACGTGATATTCTTACCTGACTGTCGATTCCCAGCATCAGCAGCATGGAGAAGAAGAGAATGGCCCACAGTGGTGAAACGGGCAACTGCGTAACAGCTTCTGGATAAGCTAAAAATGCCAAACCCGGTCCTGTGTAAGCCATTAAAAAAAAGGTTATCTGCAAGAAATATCTGCATTTCAACTAATAAAACATTTTTGAAACGTCACTACTTCCAATATTCTACTCATGTAAAATCATCTGATTACCTGACGCAGCTACATCAGCTATTGGTCTCTTTGTCACATGTGCCATAAAGCCCACAATAGAGAAAATCACAAATCCAGCAAACATGCTAGTGAAGGAATTTATGCAGCACACAATGATAGAATCCCTGCAGAAAAATATAGAGATAAAGGATTTCAAATGTGCTTTAAGCGTCTGTGTCATTCTCCTAACTGACCTGAAAGCTGCATATCAATTTGGCATTTAAGTAGAAGATGGATTATGTAAGCAATGTAGCGGAATACAAAATCAGCTGTTTAATTTGATGGTAATTCTCACTGTGCATATGCTAAAATGTCAGCTCTGACAATAGCCATGTAATCACAGTCAGTCACAGTTATAGGGCTGGCTTGTTCACATGCTCAAGCAAACATTATTCACAGCGTTTTAGGGGCCTAAATAGGGTTGGATCATGCTAACTGATGAAACATTGATTTTAAAATGTCACTGTGGTTTATACCTGTACACGTTGTTATTGAAAGGGTTGTAGCTGCCCAGAGCAATAAGGGAGCCTAGACCCAAACCATAGGAGAAGAAAATCTGTGTTGCAGCATCCAACCAGACCTGTGATGGAGAATGGAGCTATTTAGCAGCTAGATCAGGTTTCTTTGATCACATATTGAAGATTATACATGTAAAATCACCTCAGACTCCTTCAGCTTCTCAAAATCAGGAGTGATATAGAACAAGATTCCCTCTTTAGCCCCAGGCAGGGTCACTCCACGGATAAACAAAATGAACAACATGAAGTATGGATAGGTGGCAGAGAAGTAAACAACCTGCAAAACATTGATTTCTCTATAAAACCCTGTGATTTGTTCAGCACGTGAGTGCTTGATTAAAAACTGCAGGACATTTTATACATTACTTTCATGGGAGAAGGAAATATTTGTTTTCTTTCTCTCAGTATATTGCAACCATGTGTGCTTTACATTTTTTTGTTTATGAAATAATAGTAGATTTTCTCAAACTTCAGGCTGAAGCCTTAAAAACAAACCAATAAAGATATCTCACCTTTCCAGTCCAGCTAACACCTTTCCATATACAGAAGTACACGAGGACCCAGGCAATGGCCAGTGTTATTGCAAGTGGCACACGAATTTCACCAGGTTTTTCTAAGCCATCAGTCATTTGATGCACATTGCGTCTGTATAAGCAAATCATGCAACACAATTACACTTAACAACAAGACAATTACTGGACACATGTATGATGCTTTTCAGTTTTCCCAAAATTCTTACTCCCAAAACTCCATGACAGCACTGGTGAGATTGGTGGTGTCTACTATGCTGTAGTTTGTATAACATCTGTCTGTGTTCCATGGATTGTTACACGATTTCCATGGAAGCTCCTACAAAAGCAGAATAACGCCATTTACTAAGCACTCCAGAATAATTTTGTAAACATGTACCCAAATGTCATTTATGGCATGCAATCACATGTGACAAGGAATGCTTACAGTGGTAAAGGAGTTGTATAAATAGTACAGGGCCCAGGCAATGATGACAATATAGTAAATGTTCAGCCAAAATGAGAGAACAGCAGCCGCAAGACCAACACCTGTAGTTATGACATAGTGTGTTATAATTTAAATGGATTCTTTCAAAGCAGCATGTAAAGCACCTGGCCAAGGCCAGCTTTTACAGAGCTTCATTGCATTTTTTTCCCCCAAATTGTACAGTCTCTCGGTATACTAGCATCTTCAGAACAACTTATTTAATTGGTAGCAAGCTTACAACACACGACCCATGCATTTAAATGTACTCATCCACAATTTCTTACACGTCACCAACATGATAAACTCCTAAACCATCTCGTATATAACAGAATTAATTAATGGGGTTGATGGGAAAGAAATGTGTTGATATGAATCATATACCTTTAAACATTGGAGCTAGTTTCCAAACCCCGAGGCCGCCAATGGATGTGTATTGTCCAAGAGCGCATTCAAGAAAAAATAGAGGGACTCCCGCGAAAATAAGCGTCAAAAAATAAGGAATCAAGAAAGCCCCTGGAATCACAGAAATACATGAAAGCACCTCGTGGAGCTGTGCACACCAACACATAAGCACACACACACACAACCTGACACAACATCTCACTTGGAGAAGGTGAAGATGCTCTTACCTCCGCCGTTTTTTCCGCACAGATAAGGAAATCTCCAAACGTTTCCCAGTCCGATGGCGTAGCCCACACATGACAGAAGAAAATCAAATTTCCCACCCCAAGTTTCTCTTTCTGGAATGTCTTTCTTGTTCTTCTCTGGTTTGGCGTCTTCTGTTTTTGGTTTGTCATTAGTTGTGATCTCGTTAAGTTCCGTCACAACTTGTCCATCGGTGCTTTTGGTGTTGTTTGTCGCCATGTCTCTGATTTCAGACAGCAGCAGAGATCCACACAAACACGCGATCGAAGTCGACACAGTTTTAGTTAACCTGAAAACACCGAATCACACGATATAATTTCTTTTCTTTTCTTTTTTTTTCTTTATTCTTATTTTTTTTTTTCGTAAAACGAAAAGGCGCCACGCACACCAAACACTAAGAGATCTGCTGTCTCTGATTGAGACACAATTGAACAATCACTCAGCTTCTCAGTTTGTTTCGACTATGTTATTATGATGCATTCTCTATCGTCACCCCTAAACGAATGCATGCGTACTAAAAAAATCGAACATTTTGCATACTGAAAATGGCAAATTACTTGCAACATTCTTACGTTTACTTACAGTGAATTTGTATTCTTTCCCAAGGGAAATATGTCCGTGTTTCATGTAGTGAGGTATCCGTAGATTCCTCTCCAAGTTGTAAACTTCCAGTTTGACTTGGCACATAAATGAGTGTTCTGTCCATGTAAAGCGGTCCTGCGGGAGCTGTCCACGGGCGAGTGGTGCTGAATCCACCGAGCAACGACTGTCTGAGATCAGCAGCTACTCAACATTTCCAGAGCGTCAATGTCATGTGAAAGTCAACACCCCCCACCGACACCCCCAACGGACACACACTAACACACGCTTTCAGGTCAGACACACAAGTCTTTACCTTTATATGCATGTGTTTGCGTCACACTCAAAGAAAATTCTTATATCAGTAGAAACCTCAAGACCATTAATATAAAAAACAACCACAGCAATACAAATGCAAATTCTGACTAGTTTGAAATTTGTTTCATTGGTTTACTGACAAACACATACACACACGTGTTGGTATTAGTGGTTTACGAGGACTCTCCATAGGCACAATGTATTTTATATGCTTATTATATGGCCTTACCCCACCCTTACCCCTAATCCCAGAACAAAAAACCAACACACACACACACACACACACACACACACACACACACACACACACACACACACACACACACACGCACACACACACGGTTAAAATGAACTCATACCTTCACTGCCCATTTTAAAAATGAATCTGTCCTCAAACCCAGCCCACTTCAAAATATTATATATCACAAATAAGGCACATGATGAGATGAAGCCACACACAACATCAGGTATGAGAAGGAAAATATCATCCCAAACACCTTAACTGGAGGTCTTGACTGGTCAACTGGTCTTGAAAACTTTATTAAATGTTTAATAGGACAAACAAATGGAACTCATAAATGTTTTGGCATAAAGTGCAATCTTAACCTTCTGTCAGATGTCCACTAACAAGCAAAGCATTTACAAACCATACACTTACTTTTTAGCTAGCTTTTTAAAAATGAATTTCAAAAGCAGAAATGACACAACCTTGAAAGTAAGTAAACATTGCTTAATGAAAACCAATGAGGGATTTGGGTCAGACTGGTATAGATTTCACCTCTTTTCTCAAAGCTTGGCTCAGAGTGCAAAACTCAATTGGAAGCAGATGGTGAACCAATGAGGGGTGAACTAACCTACTAATGATACTACATGAAATTTAGCATTTGCACTCCATCTGGTTGCATATCCCTTTGGTTATGGGCTGTGAAAACATGACATATTTATGCACCCGCTGTGGATACTTGAGTACTTTTGGCTTGCTGGTGACAATCATTTTAAGCCCAGACAGACTCGTTGTGATAGATATATGAGAAAAAGTAGCTCATCAAATGATATAAAATAGATATTTAAAAATCAACTGTATTGATCTAAATCTGGTAGTTTGGTGTTTGCTAGAAAAGTTTGCTTGTTTTTAAAAAGACAGGTGACATTTATATATATATGTATATATATATATATATGAAAAAATGAGTTTATTTCCACATGAAGCATAAAATATACAACATTGAAATACATCAATTATAAACACATTGCAATTTTATGATTTAAATTATCTATTATATATCTTTATTGTTTGGTAAATTAAATAATCAAGGTCTGTAAAGCAAATAAAGTGCAATATGTGTTGGCAACTTCATCATTTTAATCATATTATTTAATCTCAACATGATGACAGAATTATATTCAACATGGAAGGAAAGAAACCACTATACAATTGTGTGTGTGTGTGTGTGTGTGTGTGTGTGTGTGTGAGTGAATATATATTTCAAACAATTTGTTTCACCTACCTCATAATGACTTGGGCTTGATTTGAATCAAAACAAAATATGCACATTCTGTCTAATTTAAGATGAATTGTTCTAGTGTCACTACTATTTGAGAATTCTTGTGTTCAGGTCTCTAAGTTGCCTTAGCAAATCTCAAAAAAATTGCTGAACACTGGCAGTTAGAGGTACAGAAGAATCTAAGCAAACCAGGTTCTGTGCAGTGCAGTTTCAGTGGGCTGTATAAAAATATACATCCCTCAAAGCAGTATGGGGTATCTAAATCGTTTTAAAATTTTGTTCAAGTGTTGCTAGGCAACAGCAAAATGGTCTCAGCCTCCTTGTTATATCTGTGTTTCTGCTGGGGTTTGCTCCCCTTGATATCTTTTTTTTGTTGCTCTCCTTTCATTAGTAAATATTAAACTGTACATTTTTTTCTAATTTATTTGACCTTTTAATTGTATTTTTATTTATACACTATTCTTATTCTATATTCAATTTTTTTTGCCTAAAATTACATTTGATTCACAGAAAAGCCTTAATGTTTAAGCCAGCATTGTTTTATTTTATAATTTATTTTTGAAACAAATGATAACACTTTCCCATTCCTTGTTTTATATATTTATGCACAAAAATCATAACTGCAAACCCCACATGGGAATAACATTAGGAATTAATCTATCTTTTAAATAAGACATTGAAAAAGTAGATTTCTGTTTTAAAGATCTCCATCCAAATATGCAATGCACTGAAGAGTATGACTACTACGAACACTGAGAACATCACATTGTCTGCAATCTCTCCTCACTGCACTGTGCTACTAATCTACTGCATTCACCGCAATCACTATGGAAACTGACTTTTGCCACGCAGCCGCCACTGAAACAGACATCCAGCAAACGCTGTCAGCAATTGTCCACTGACGTATTTTTACACGGTGGTCTGAATCAGTGATTTACGTAGACCACAGGAAAAGTATTATTTCTCTTATATTACAGTGTAGTAGCGTAACCCAGGGCTGAATTATTTCAGCTCTCAGTCACAGTAGTGAGCGACTCAAATTCCTCAGCAAATTCTAAAATCCTCATAACAAATGTCACAAATTAGTCCACAGACAAAGCAGAGAGACCTCTGTTTAAACATAAGGTTTGGACAAAAGGAGTACATCAAAACCTTTTTAATCTAACCACCTGCCTCTGGCTAAAACGTATGAAAATGCTCTTCATGGTTTTAAAGGGTTTATCTGCTTCAAAGACAGCTGGCTGATGCATCGCATCGACTGTGCAGTCCACCAGCCCCAGAAAGAATGCACTCAAGCCTTTGGACAAGTTTCTGAGCTCAGTCCTCATTCAGGGGACAGTCTCCCCCCAACCCTCTTTATTCATCTTTACATAAGACAAATTTACATGTGCAGATGATGTCAGCTCTAATTCTGCATACCACCTCCCCCTTCCAAAAACATGTGCCAAAATAAAGCAATTCCCTCCTGAGTGCAAAGCATGTTTGTCAGAGATGCAGCACACACGTAATAATCCTTGAATGTGATTTGTGCACATTAAACAGCATGTTTATGTGTTACGGGTTAATGATTGCAATGTAATGCATTGGCGAGACTGCATGATTGACTGCAAAAAGATCATTATGATTGGTTATAAAATAGAATGAATATATAATGACAATATGTGGAGCAAAATTCAAGGGAAGCATCTAAAATCTGAAGAGAAAATGATCCTTCCTTCTTTGTGCATGTTGCTGTCACCCCAGATCTTTTCAGAAAACTGCCACAAGCGTGCCTCGCATTTGAATTAGGCTGATGAGTGGAATCTGTGCCCTCAGAGGGGCCAGCGGCACTTCCAACGTCACATGACACTTAATTAGGGATTCTTTTACATTATAAAGCTGGAATTTTGCCAAATGTCTATCAGTTGTTTCAGTCAATGCACTAATAACTGCGTGTGCTGCTGCCTGGGGTGCATCAATATACCACATTCTCTCTGCTGGCATCTTAGACAAAAAAAAGAAAAACAAAAAAAGAATGACAATTGAGATTGTGTGTCGAAACAGCCGGTGAAGGTAAATCTTATTTTAGATTTGAAGTTTCCCTTTGATGATTATTTGAAGGTTTGGAGATGTTTGGAAGGTTATAACCACATGCTATAAGTAAGCAACAGCCTCTTTAAAAAGTCAGTGTAACCAAATATTAATTTAGACAGGTGGTTGCACTCCTCACTTGCTACACAAGGAGATGATTATTAACCTAAGCATACATTATGGGGTAAATAGGATGCATCAGGAAGAATAATTGTTTTCCAAATAAAAAAAATGCAATTCTAATAGACTGCAGTTATTAAAAATATTTGAAATACAAACTTTGCAAAGGCTGCCAATACCAGTGGAGTCAATAGTGGTGTAATGCACATAAAGCAATAATTGAGAAAGATGTTCTGTAAATTCTTTGAAAGAAATGTTAAGTGTACTGAGACATGTGAACTGTGTATAGAGACTGCACAAGATTACCAATTTGCAACCTTTTAACTTACACCTTTTAAAGGGGACCTATTATGCAAAAATCACTTTCATAAGCAGTTTAAACACAGTTGCCATTATAAATGTGGAGTTTTAGGATGCACTATTGAACACATCTCCATAGACTGTCTCCATAGACTGCCTTCTTCTGAGACACTTCTTTTCACATTTTCAGTTTTTCACAGAGATAACGTTAGTACTGTTTTAAATCTGTTGCTATGCTGACGCATAGGCATTTATAGCTCCACCCTCTTTTGAAAAGAGCACAATTTCATTTGAATTTAAAGCAACACACAGCACAATTTGGATTTTTTGGGGGGCACAATAGGTCCCCTTTAAGGCAGGACTAACATTATATTAAAGTAGATTAAATCTGCAACAATACAAAGAACTGCCAAGATTAGCTTATTATGTTAAAAGTCAATAGATATTGTCTGTTCATAACATGTTGTCTGACAAGCAAATGTGTTGTTATCCTGTTTGTTCATGTGATGCACGGCATAATCCAGCCTTATTTATTTATATTTTTATCATTCATTCATTCATTCATTTTCTTTTCGGCTTAGTCCCTTTATTAATCTGGGGTCGCCTCAGCGGGATGAACCGGCAATTTATCCAGCATATGTTTTACGCAGCGGATGCCCTTCCAGCTGCAACCCATCACTGGGAAACATCCATACACACTCATTCACACACATACACTACGGACAATTTTAGCTTACCCAATTCACCTATACCGCATGTCTTTGGACTTGTGGGGGAAACCGGAGCACCCGGAGGAAACCCACGCGAACACGGGGAGAACATGCAAACTCCACACAGAAATGCCAACTGACCCAGCCGAGGCTCGAACCAGCGACCTTCTTGCTGTGAGGCGAACGTGCTACCCACTGCGTCACCGAGTCGCCCAAAAATAATAATAATAATAATAATAATAATAATAATAAAAAACATCGTTATTCCTTGCTAAACCTGTTGTGGTTATTGTGAGGTGGGACAGGAGAAGGGGAAAACCCTAAATTTATTATTTAAAAGTTTAATTTATACTTTTGTTATTGTTCCCGCCAACCCTAGACTGGCCGGGACGTAACACGTATGTTTTTATAGAGTTCAATACCTTGAACGAGTTAAATAGTCTGAGTGTCAGTATATGCATGTGTGTGGTCTCATGCTACAGCTCCATCCGCCTGTTTGAATGAGGGATTACAGGAAGAGTAGCTGAAGGCACATTTATCTCTCCACACTGTCACTGTTGTCTGCAATTATCACTCACAGAGCATGCGCTCCAGACGCAGCTCCAGCATACACTTTCAATGCTGCACTGGACATATAATGAGTCCTTAGCCACATTATTACCTCCAGCCAATGCACCTCGACCCGGGGGCTTGACTCTTCCAGTCCATCGCATTGCAGTCTAAAGCCACCCACCCCCACACCCTTCTTTTGTGTGACTCTTGACATGACCGACAGAAAATAGATCCTCTCCTGGCAACAGAACTGTATTTGTGTTTGTGTAAATCTCAAAACTCCTTGTGTTTGAATTACTGAATATACCACTACACATTTTTATAATTAAACACTTCTGAATGTTTGTGTAGCTTTGTTTCTAAAATGCTTTATAAATTCTGTCTGATTTTGTGCCTTTAGATGAAGCCATTGTCCTCTTTTACAAAAAGGTATGATGCTTATTAAATCAGATTTGAGAGAATGGCATCATCATACACCTTTTGACCGGATGGCTCAAAGTTGTATTTTTTTTATATACTGTAAAATGTATTTTTGCACATACAGTAATGTTGGTGAGGATTAATTAATGTTTAAACATAATGCGTGATTTAAATGGCACATAAAGCTGAGTGACACTTGCAAAATGTTAATTGTTCAAATAATGTACAGTATATGAATTCAAATAATGTATATGAAAATCCTTGCTATATCCTATGACGTAGTCCCTTATTTATCATGGGTCACCACAGCAGAATGAACCACCAATTACTCTGGCATATGTTTTATGCAGCAGATGTCCTTCCAGACACAACCCAGCACTGAGTACACATGAACCCCAGTGCTGGAAGTATATAAAAATATAAATAAATAAAAAAATGTGGCATGCTTGGAAAACCCAGAGCAGTTTGCCACTAGACTTAGGGTTAAAAATGAATTATTGATAATTATTGCTAACTTACAAGGCTATTAAAGCATATTTAAAATGAGTAATAATGGTGTGAATAGTAGCGAACCGTCAGATTTGGGCACCAAGATGCAGGGTGAACTTCACGGGCTCTGACTGGCGA
The DNA here is from genome assembly GCA_903798115.1 of Danio jaintianensis. Classification (NCBI taxonomy): domain Eukaryota; kingdom Metazoa; phylum Chordata; class Actinopteri; order Cypriniformes; family Danionidae; genus Danio; species Danio jaintianensis. The sequence continues at coordinate 44,840 of CAIGQV010019158.1, read as the reverse complement.
CAGCAAAACCATTACGCACCAAATATTCAACCTCCTCCCTCATCACTTGACGTTTGTTCGGGTTCACTCTGTAGGCATGCTGTTTTATGGGCATGCTTTGACCAACATCGATGTCAGGGGTTAGAACGTTAGTCTGAGATGGCACATCATTAAACAGAATGGGATACATTTTAATCAACTTGATAACATCTTTGCGGTACTCTTCAGTCAAATATGAGAGGTAAGTCTCTAAGGGGGTCAGAACGGCAGAATTAGAAAGTGTTACACCTGTTTGCATTTTTTGTCACTTAGGCCATCGGTTTGGGGAACATAATCTGTAGTTAAAGCAACCTTTACTACAGGCACTTTAGTGGCTGGGTGCACGTCAGAATTATTTTAATCTACATATGCTTTTAGCATATTGATGTGGCAGACCCGGCTTTTACGCCGCCGATCGGGAGTCAGTACAGTATAGTTGGTATCACTCAATTTTTTTTCTATGACATAAGGACCAGAAAAGTGGGCATGCATAGGAGAACTAGGCACGGGCAACAGTACAAGGACGGAATCGCCAGGCTGAAAACTACGAGCAACACTTTTTTTGTCATATCTGGACTTCATTTTAGTTTGCGTATCTGATAGATGTTTTCTAGCAACCTCCCAAGCCTTATGGAGATGCTCACGGAACGTACTCACATAATCCAGGATCGGCACACGAGAGGGACTTTTGGAAAGAAATTGTTCACTAATCAACTTCAGTGGTCCTCTGAGCGTATGCCCAAACACGAGATCAGAAGGGCTAAATCCTAACGACTCTTGTACAGTACTCCTGACGGCCAACATTAACAGAGGTAACCCATCTACCCAGTCTTTGCCCGTTTCGATGCAATACGTGCGCAGCATTGTCTTGAGCGTCTGATGAAACCGCTCGAGCGCACCTTGTGACTCGGGGTGATATGCGCTTGACAGTTCATGCTCCACCTGTAACTCTTTTACCAACTGCTCAAATAAATGTGATGTAAAGTTTGTTCCTCTGTCTGTTTGAATTATTTTAGGTAACCTGAACATTGAACAAAACTTTACCAGTTCTCGAACCACTGATTTAGACGTTATTGAACACAGGGGCACAGCTTCTGGGTAGCGCGTGGCTGTACACATTATGGTTAGAATGTACTGGTGACCAGACTTTGCTCTAGGTAGGGGACCTACAACGTCAAGGATTAGTCTCTCGAAAGGCTCCCCTACCGGAGGAATGGGCTGGAGCGGGGCTAGAGGAACTATCTGATTGAGTTTACCCACTAGTTGGCAGATGTGACAAGACCGAACGAATGCAGACACTGACGACTTCATATTCGGCCAAAAGAAATGCCGAGCAATGCGATCATACGTTTTTGTAACGCCAAGGTGTCCAGAGCAGATATGATCGTGGGCTAATTTCATTATTTGAGTTCGGTAGCCGAGAGGGAGAACGATCTGATAAGCTCCATTCCGCGCTCTATCTGAGGGCTGCCATCAGCGCATCAGTACACCATCATCCCAACAATAACCAACCGTTATTGTTGGGATGATGTGTCTTTGTGTCTTGTCTGCAGCAGAACTGACGCATTTATGCAACGTTACATCAGACTTCTGCAAAGAAATTAACTGTTCCCTACCTACTTTTAAGGGAGCATCACCTTCGTTAACGCATGCATCAGTTTGCAACAGTTTCGGCTGAACCAGCAATTTATGTTCAGTGCTTTCTGGCGATGAAGTTAAAAAACGACTTAGACAAATCAAGTACGTCTTCAAATTTATTTTTCTGCGCACGATGGAAAAAGAGAAGTGAACTGCGACAGCACGAGCGCATCATCTGAACTGCTAACATTAGGCTCTGCCGACACGATTGGAAAGGGAAACACTTTTGTTCCAGCCAAATCATTACCCAGAATTACATCTACACCTTCCACGGGTAATTGTGAATAGACACCAATACTCACAAGACAAGTAATAAAGTCAGATTTCAAATGAATATTGTGCAGTGGGACAGATGTACAGCCCATCTCAATTCCTCGAATGAGCACATTGGTACCCGTATAAGATTTAGACGAAAATGGCAATGTATTTTCCCATATTAACGACTGCCGGTATCTCTCAACATAACCACTGATTTAGAATCAGAGCCATTTGGGAGTGCCACAGTACCTGTTTGCAAAAATGATTTGAACACAGTGGGATCAGATCGCGGATTCGACTGTACAGAATTAGAGGTAAGAGAAGTGAACGCCACCACCTTGGGTTTATTACTCGCTTTCTGCTTTCACGCTTTACAGATTGATATCAAATGGCCAGGATCAAGGCAGTAAAAGCAAACCCTTTTTTTATCAGACGGTTTCAGAGTATTTATTTCAGCCGCCGGTCGGAAAGAATAGTTTCCTTTTTCTCTCACTACATCTGGCTGAATGACTCTTGGAGGGCGCACGGCAGGGAAAAACGTTTTGTGCGTGAGCACGAATTCATCCGCTAAAATTGCAGCTTCGGACAATTTAGAGAACTTCTGCTTGTTCAGGTACACTACAACATTATCCGGCAAGCAATTTTTGAATTGTTCAACCAGTATCAGTTCCTGCAAATCCTTGAATGTTAAGATTTTGTTAGAGATGCACCATTTCTCGAATAACGCTCTCTTTTCATGCGCAAACTCCATAAACGTTTGCTTGGCTGTCTTTGAACAAGCCCTGAATTTCTGTCGATATGCCTCTGGTACCAGTTCGTAAGCTTGTAAAACAGCCAATTTCACTATATCATAATCCAGTGAATCTTCATTGGTAAAGCCGCACAAATCTCTTGGGCTTTACCAACAAGATTGCACTGCAACAACAATGCCCACATCTCCTTGGGCCATTTTAATTTAGCCGCTACTTGTTCAAAAGCCACAAAGTACGAATCGACTTCGGTTTCATGAAATGGGGGTACAAGTTTAATATACTTACCAACGTCGAAGTCGGGTTGTTGCCCAGCCTCAGAACTACTTGAAGGAGGGCTGCTGCGCGGTGATGGGACTGGTTTACTGCTCTGCATCCTTTGAGCTTCCAGGTCAAGTTTTCATAATTTAATATCACGATCAGCGGTTAATTCTAGTTCTTTTAATCGAAGGAGTTGAATCTCATGTTCCTGCTTTTTTAATTCTAAATCTAATTCTTTTAAACGAACAGTGACCATTGGATCTACCCTCTGAACTGTTTTGCTCTCTGACTCTGAACCAGATGCCACCTCCGCATCAGATGCTAAATCTTGCTCGGGACCCTCTACAGCGCGTCTAGGCAAAACGCCGGCCTCCACCAACTTGATGTACAACTCATCTTTAATAACCTGCTTTTTTTGTTCTTTGGGTACTGTTAAGTTGTAAAATTCTGCTATTAGAATTAAATCTTTTTTTCGACACCGATCATATTCCTCTAGCGTGGGTAAGAGAGAAAACTTAATTAGATCAAAATCCATTTTAAACTTAAACTCCTCCCCTACCAAAAGTTCAAAAACAGCCAAGCAAATTTTTTAAAGGAAAAAAACTATATCGAGGAAACGAGCAGACAAGCCCCCAATTGTTACGTCTTGGCCAGTCTAGGGTTGGCAGGAACAATAACAAAAGTATAAATTAAACTTTTAAATAATAAATTTACGGTTTTCCCCTTCTCCTGTCCCAGCTCACAATAACCACAACAGGTTTAGATTAGGTTAGGTTTAGGTTAAAAAAACAACTAACTTGCGGGGAAATAATCCTAACTTACCTGCTTAAATAAAGAACCCCAAATAAAATTACAACAAAACTTCCCTTTCTCCCTCGCTGCCACAAACCAGGAGAAAACAGGATTTTAAAGTAAATGGTGATTCCCAAGCTACAGCTTCAATTATCCAAAAATAATATATAGTTTTAATATAAGTGAAAACAAAGCACACAGGTTCAAATGAAATATGGCGAGAAAAGAAACAAAGATTTGTCAGCTAACGAAATGAGCCAATCACACCACACTAATGCAACAAATAATCTGGGGCAGGAGATAGAAGACGATCGGAACAACAACAGCGGCGTCGACAACGACGACGGAGCTTTGCGCCCTGCACCGAGCAGAAGATCCGTCCTTTGTTCCTCTCCTCTGCTTATATATGCTCCCGCTCGCAACACAGCTGGATCCAATCAAGCGCAGCTATAAAGAGGGAGAGAGAGAGAGCACAATGATATGGTAACGGATGAAAGTGAAGATAATAATAATAAATCAATATAATACAGTGCTAACCAAAACTGAAATTTTACTATTATTTTAGCAACTCTCAGGCCATCCCAGATGTAGGTGACTCTTCTTTAGCTGAAACTATGGTTTTTGGTAATTTACAAAATGCAAATCAATGTCTAAAACACATAATGGCTAACTGGCTAAAGCACAAAAAACTTTATATATATACTCAGGGGTTGGACAATGAAACTGAAACACCTGGTTTTAGATCACTCTGTTACCAGTCTTGCTGTGTATATTGGATACAAATTTGTATATTTGTATATTTGAATACAAATTCTGACTTAAAGTTACTTTTATTCAAACAACAATTTCTTTGGACCAGAAATGACACAGACTTCTCCCAAAACATAAGATGATGTACAAAAGACATACAAATATTTCTCAACTTTCATTTTTCTTTAAACAAAAAGTGGCATGTGCAAAATTATTAATAGCCTTTACAAACTGTCACAGTCTATGGGAAAATCCAAAGTTCTATAGTACCATTCCAAATAGTCCAAGCTGTTCTAAAGCATCCTAATTACCCTGATTGATTGGAAACAGCTGTTTTAATCAAGTCAACAGGTGAAAAACAGAAGCTCTTTGCTGTTGGTTTGTAGATAGCCATGGCTAAGACAAATGAGCTCAGTGAGGACCCGCAGCTTCGCGCATTGAAGCTGTTCAGTCAGGAAAGAGCTATAAGACCATATCGAAATGTTTTGAAGTTTCTGTGGCTACAGTGCAATCTCAGCGGTTGTGGTTGGAAGCCAAAAGTAGGTTGGTCAGAAGGCCACCTGTGCTGGCCAGGAGGATAGTGAGAGAGGTAAAAAAGAATCCAAGCATTACCACCAAGGCCATCCTGATGAATCTGGGCTCTGCTGGTGGCAACATCTCAAGGCAGACAGTTCAACAGACAATCCTCAGGCACAGACCAAGAAGAACATCACTTCCCCTTCATACGGGAACTTCAACGTGCGTCTGGAACAGACTATGGGAGTGCATCAGACGACCAATCACTCTGAAGAGTAAGAAAACGGGCCAATGAAATGCCAAATTGCATTGGCAGAGCTCTGCTCCACAGCTGGCAGCAATGAGCCATCAGCGCTATATAAGCTGCACGCTGCGGAGTGAGCCTCAGAATTTTTTTGCTTCAGACCCTCTCACGAGACTGAAGACCTACTCTGCCAACCTGACTTTGAGCGAAGTTCCAGTGTTTATCACCAGTGCGGGAGAAGACGCTACAGCGGCATTTGATCTGGGTTTCACGTCCCCTGGGCGTTTCACTGGTGTACTAAAAAAACAGTTTCACACTAAAAGAGCAGAATTCCCTAAGAGAGCACACGGTCGAGCAACACGTCTTTTTAAAGATGTCGTTCCGACCGTGCATTTCTGGATGCGGTAGTTTCCTCTCCCCGGATGACAGGCACGAGCATTGCATCACATGTCTGGGGGTCCGGCATGTGGATGCGGTGCTCGCGGACAGTTGCTGCCCTCACTGCGAGGGCTTAACTGTTGCACAGCTAAGGTCGTGGCGCACCCTTGCAGTAGGGTGCGTCACCTGAGGGTTACAGTGGGGGCTTATCTGTCGCCTTTGGGCCCGCGGACCCCTCACTCCTCAGCTGGCTCTGTCCAAGCTTCGAGTGAGAGCGCTGGTCCATCCCCGGGATGGCCGCGCTCTCATTAGATGACACAGGGGACGTGATGTCCATCGCTGCATCAGAGGGCGGGCTAACATGCTCCGATGAAGATCCGGACCCTCTGCCACCCTCCGGGGTGGTCAGTGCGCCCTCGGATCTGGAATCGGACATGTTAGCCGTGTTATTCTGGGCTGCTTCGGCCATGGGTCTGGAGATGGCTTGTCCCCCAGCACCACGGCCGGACCGCTTAGATGGGTGTTA
>CAIGQV010019158.1:0-29278 GCA_903798115.1 Danio jaintianensis | reverse complement strand
CAAATTATCTAACAGATAAAAAGTTATGCGTATGATTCTAAGTAAAAACAAACAACAACAACAACGCATTTGGATTCTAGCCGAGAGATTGCATCCTGTTATTCTACCAATAACAAAGTAACCTGTGCCAATGCGCACTGGAGAGCAAAAGACATTTATGCACCATTACAGTTATTCAAAAAACAGGATTACATAGGTGTATAAACATTTACCTACTCATCAACATCGATACATTTTTCCCTGAGGAAGGCTGCTCACAGAATCAAAACTCATGTTACTGTCCAAGTCGTGCCGCTTTGCCGGTCCAGCTTCTCCAAAACTGCCTCAGCCTCAGTTTTCTTTTTAGCCATTCTGTGTTTTACGCGTTTGGGAATGCCTTTCATTCACACGGCTGTATCTCAGCCCTGAGTGGCCGCTTTGATCACGTGATATCTCTGCGTGAAACTGAGGCTCTGGGCTTTCTGGTGATATACAAGCCAGATAGATCTTTGTTTTCTTATTTTCACGATGATTTTTTGTTTGATCAAACATAATTCACTGTGTTTTAACCACGTCAGACATATAAAAAGATTATTTATGCACATCACCTCAAAAACAGCGGAGAAATGGCTCATTTTGAAGCACACAGCATAAGGTAAAATCAGAATCGGTTTTATTGCCAAGTGTACAAAAGATGATGTAGCATTTGTGGCTTTCTGTGCGATCTGGGGCTGCTTATTGATCATAAATTTATTGTTTTCACTTCTGCGTCATAAAAACACGGCGATTCATTTGACAACGGTTTGATATGTGAAATATAATTCAGTAAAAAGAACGCTGGAACCTTATGGTTACCGGCAAGAGCTTTTATTTGAGCTATGACTTGTACATGTGTGTCATATATGAACCATATGAAAAATATGAATATGAACAAATGTCAGCTCGGTTATCCAGTATATTGTGTAATTAAGCGTAAATAACTTTTGTACAGTAAAATTAAAACCGAAGTGATGCATATGTGCATAAAATAGAGTTTCTACGCTTTCAAACAGAACCACTTATGGGGGTCTTGCGCAACCCGCGACCATTAAAATTCTGAAGTAAATGATGTCATAGTAGACTGGCTTTTTCTCGAATCAGGAACTTGATTGGATGTAGTTTCCTTGAGAAAAGTTGCTCACTGGCTGAAGAGCTGTATGCGAGGGCAGAATAGCGAAGGAAAAATTCCCCATCTTGCTATAGAAAGCACATATAAACTTTCTAGAGCTTCTAAATGTTTCTGGCATTGAAACAATTTATCCGATTTCTACAGAATCATGATGTTTTGGTCATTCATTCATTTTCTTTTCGGCTTAGTCCCTCTATTAATCTGGGGTCGCCACAGCGGAATGAACCACCAACTTATCCAGCATATGTCTTACGCAGCGGATGCCCTTCCAGCCGCAACCCATCACTGGGTTCAACACACTCATTCACACACATACGGACAATTTAGCCTACCCAATTCACCTATACCACATGTTTTTGGACTGTGGGGAAAACCGGAGCACCCGGAGGAAACCCACGCGAACACGGGGAGAACATGCAAACTCCACACAGAAACGCCAACTGACCCAGCCGAGGTTCGAACCAGCGACCTTCTTGCTGTGAGGCGAACGTGCTTCCCACTGCGCCACCGTGACACCCTGTTTTGGTCATATATATATATATATATATCAACAGCTTTCCTCAGCTTCACAATCTGCCACGAAAGTTGATTGTGTGAGGCATGAACAAGGGTAACTTGTAACTTTTCATTAAGGGTAACTCATGTGCCGAGGATATTGAATAGGGGGGCAGATCTCCTGTTCAGAGGAAATCCGGTGTGCCTATGGGTTTGAATGCTCTAGTGCACCCGTAGCCAAATGCATTGCAGAGAGATTTTATACTAGAATGCATTTGAATAGACTGCACCATTTCATTAGTCTCATACACAATGTGTAATCTGTCAAACCTGTTCATCTCCTTTGCTTCATTGGCCGGGCTATCAGCTGTTCAGAGTGGATTGCAACAGAAAATCAACAAGAAAATTGCGCAGTGGCAGGACATATTTTTACATCAATGAACGGTGGTGTACAGTTTTTAAGACTGTGAAAATGTGCTGTCCCAATCTAGAAGCACACTTTATTGTGCTATTGTACTGTAAGCCCTACTATTCTCTGCGTGAGTTCTCCTCGTTCAGACTTGTCAGTGTTTATATTCCTCTGATGATACAGAAACTCATGAACTGCCAAATAATACACAGCATGTTACATGTCCCACCAGAGTATCACACAGTAAGATGGATTGGACCAGAGGCAGAGGTGAGTGGAATAACAAATGTTTTTTTATTGACAATGGAGTGATTTAGAACAGAAGGTTAAAATAAGCTTATTTGACAGTACTTTGCATATATTGCTGTGTAGAGTCCAACAGGGAGAGCAGAAGAACAGAATACAGGAATGGGTAGTCCAATTCAACAGCATAGGGTCTGGAGTTAATGTGGGAGATCTGATGGTGAGAGACTGAATGAAGCTGCAGTCACACTAGACTTTTTTCCCCATAGACTTCCATTTATATGCACGTGAATGTGGCAGACCGGAAACGCAAACCCGTGCGACAATCGCTCGCTTTTTTTAATGTCTAATCATCTAGTTTAATCCCGCTCCTTTTCGCAGCGCCGTACGACAGAATTTCGCACGCACAAACTCTAATGTGACCGCGGCATAAGTCAACCAAAAATAGGGTGTGGCAGATAGGAATCAGGTAGATGTAATTAGAATTCAGGTGATGCAGAGGGATATAGTTGTGGTGAATGCCTGACATTACCCTCTCCTCCAGGGGTGGCTCCCAGTGCCCAATTGCAAAACAGAGGGTGGCCATGACCACGGGATGTCAGTGGCAGAGGTAGAGAAGGGCTTAAAAGGGAAACATGAAAGGTGGAGTGAATGCAGTACCTGGGTGGCAGCTGAAGCTGGAAGGTCACGTCATTAATCTGCCTCAAGATCTTTAAGGGACCAATATAGTGATGAGCTAGCGATGACAGGGCAGGTGTATGTCACAGGTGGAGACCCATATCCTATCCCCTGGTTGGTACCAGGGCACCATTCTTCTTCTTGTGTCTGCAAAGTTCTTATGCTGGAACTTCGTCTTGTGCGGGGGCTGTTATCTGAGTATGCACTGGAAGGGTGCCAATAATATCCTGACAGAGAGAGTTCTGTGCGTACTCTGCCTACAAGAAGAATCTGCTCCAACTGTGTTGGTCGTTGGAACAGTATGACCGGAGGTAACGTCCTAGCTCCTGGATCTTTCTCTCAGTCTGGCCATTTGTCTGTGGATAATAACCAGAAGATTGGTTAACAAAGACACCCAAAAGTTTAGTTCTGTGTGCATTTTTTGAGTATTTTGGGGTTTATTTGTACACCCTTTTGTGCCCTTAGCCCACGACCTGGATGCACATGGGTAAACTTTACTTTTTGAACAACTTGACCCCGAGAAACATGCCTGTCTGAGGAAACATTTCTCTCTCCATGGGTGAAGAGAAAAGGAACAATGTGGCAGGGGGCACTGGGTAAACTGATGGCAACATTTTCACACATGAACTGTATGAACATGGATTTACATCCCGATGCCTCTACTCAGGGGGTGAACATGACAGTGGATGGAGGAAAGCTACAGAGACTCTGTGAGTGCTGTAGACCTGAACCTGAAAACTGGTTGGTTTGCCCACAGTTTTTGCCTCCTTATTAGAGGATGTCTAGCTGCAACTGCCAGAAATGAGGCATTTCCTCTGGGCTGGGGCGGTTTTGAGTGCAACTCGGCCTGTTGAGGTGGTGGCTGGGACGGCCTGGGGTTTCTGTACACTGATTGCAGAAGGGAAACCAGGACATGTTGGCTGAGGGGGTTGGGAAGGAGATTTCCTGGGGAGACCCTCGTTGAATTGTTCCTAAGCCCCAAAAAGGGCTTTTTTCTCTACTGAGGCATCTAGAAAATCAATTTTCTCTTTCTGATAGGCACCACATTCCAAGCCACATGGCTCTTTCATCTACCACAGCTAAGCCCATGCTGTGGCCACAGCTCTGGACTGCTCCTCTTGAGGAACATAGGTTGAGGTCTGTGATGATGCAGATCTCCTCCCACAGTGCTGAGTCAGGTGACCAAGCATTAATTTGTCTCCCCGTCTCCTCCATGAGCTCAGCTTGTTATGTTGTCAGCAGTGTGGTGACATTTGAGATTCTGACAGCCAGCGCAGGGTAGCGGGAAATATTTTAGAAAACAATATGCTGAAAAGCCTGTCTGTCTACCCCAGATGAGATGGAGAGGTGGAGAAGGATGGTGCATGGTGAATGGGGTGGAGATGCATTTCCAAAAACAAGTCAACCTGAGGGGGGTTTGACATCCCTATTTCCTTAATGTCAAGTACATCCAGTTTGGTGAAGCCTTTGATAGGCATCTTATTAAAAAAGGGTTTATCCCAGAAGCGTTGAATTTCCCTTGTCGAAGTGCATGATGACAGCCTTTTCCCATTGTATAAATTTCTCTCCGAGCCCTGACCCTCATGTTGAGATGGCCAGTCTATGGAGAGTTTTGCAGCCGCTCTCCGATACCGAGTTAATATTTTAAAGAGAACTCTGTGATTTTAACAATATCTACTAGGGGTAGCATGTACAACATAAAAGCAGCTGAGTCATGTGGTATTCCATATTGAACCTGTGATCAATATGATAGCTCTACATTTACTGTTTTAAAACTTGTACTATCCCAGCAATGCTAAACAAAAATCAAGCCTATCTAGGACAGTTTTGCAGTCGATAGTATCAAAACCAGTACAGAGGTCCAGTAATACAAATAAAAAGCTGCAACCATGATCTGATGACAACTGAAGGTTTGGTATTCATTGCTATGAAATGGTTTAAAACATCCACTGGAATTTCTTCCAAATGTCATTTATCTCTGTTACTTTTTGTTGTAATATGTAATATGCGTGCTACGTCATACATTCCTATGGATACCTGCGAGTACCGGAAGTTAATTTGTTGCATGAGTATGTGAGCACCGAGTAAAGATGTTCTTATCAACTCGCAATGCTGTCGAGTAATACTTTATAGCCAGAGCACTGAAGCTGAAGCAGAAAATCATTATGCCGTGAGCCTAACTTTTCACTGATTACTGTGCATAATATGTGAGTCCTCTCCATAACGCAATCTTGGATACACATTGTGGGACCAAAAAGGAGCACGTTATCTGTGTAATAACCACTACAAGATCCAGTACAACAAACCACTGAGAGCAAAATACGGCTTATAATGTGAGTACAGAGGGGAAAAAAATGCCACTTACCAATGATGATTTGGTCTGACGCCGATCTAAGTGAAGTAATGTCCTTATTCAAGGAAAAAAAATATCTGTATTTGGAAGGTGAGGAGATAACAGATACAGAAAAACAATCTAGAAAAACTTGTAGAGGAATTGGAGATGAAGGGTTAAAATGACTCAATGCAAGTGGGCTTAGTGATACAGATAAGAGAAAGCCTCACACCTTGTGGAATTTTTTTGAAGGACAACTCAAACTAAATTTAAACTTCAGAATTCACAGACTTCATCTTATGCAATTCAGGCAAAAGCCAAATGAAAGCATTGATGACTTTGTGACTAGAGCCAGCTTTGTGACTTTAGCGCTGAAGTGCCAGTTCACAGATGATGAACTTATTGAGCATCTTGTCGAGCTTATTATTGCCAGTACTCCTTTTGATGCTCACTGGGCAATGTATTGTAAAAAGGACAAGGACCACTGTCCAATCAGCACAGTAGGAGTAAGTCATGAACACGCAACAGATACCAAAGTCACACTAACTCAAGAAAATACCACAAACGTAAAGATGAGCCCAGCATCAACATTGTAGATACTACTAGAGATGATGATGAGTATGCATACCAAAAACATTTTTACTCCATCACTATCAGTGCAAAATGCATGCACAGTATCCATGTAAAACCACCCAGGGTGAAGAATACACAACTTTGAATGTTAAACCACACTTCCACTGCGCACATTCAGACAGATGTATAGTACATCGACTCAAAGCATGGAACATCAAAAACCAGCGTCCAATGTAAAACTAACATCATACACTGGTGATGTAATTCCCTGCTTTGGAATCATCAACATGCCATGCCAGTATAAAAAGTCCAGATGGACTAATGCAAAGTTTTACGTTGTTGATGTACCCGGACAACCTGAGGCTGGCCTACCCACATGCGAGCTCCTCATCCTTGTGACAATAAATGTTAACACGATGGTGGAACAAGAAAACAATGCTGTAATATTGTTTGTTGTTGTTGTGGGAAGAAGAAGACAGGGTCAGCAATTCAGGTAAGTAAATTTATTTTATTTTAAATTGCACAACATGCGTAGCTGTGTGTGTGTGTGTGTGTGTGTGTGTGTGTGTCTAATCACTAGAATAAAGAGGTGTTATTTATTATTTCTGATTGGCCAGCTGACTAGTCGCCGGGCTCTGAGCATGCTCTCCCCCCCCTGTAGTGTTCGATCCGGGGAGCCGTCCAGCCTGCAGCCCTCAACACCCCCCCCTGGGGAGGAAGTCGGCTACAGCCATCTGTGCACCCGGCCTGTGGACCACCTTGAATTTAAAAGGCTGTAACGCAAGATACCAATGGGTGATCCGCGGTGGAGCCACTGGAGAGGAGCATGATCTGAAGAGAGGACGAATTCTCTGCCCAGTAGGGTAATAGCGAAGAGTGAGAACGGCCCACCGTATCGCCAGACACTCCTTCTCTATGGTGCTGTACTTAGCCTCACTCTTGCTGAGTTTGCGGCTAATGTACAGCACCGGCCATTCCACTCCTGCCACCTACTGGGAGAGAACAGCCCCCAGACCCCGATCGGATCCATCAGTCTGTAACAGAAAGGGGAGAGCAAAATCAGGAGCGTGCAATAGCGGCTCCCTGCAAAGTATAGATTTTACCTTTGAGAAGGCCTGTTGACACTGCTCCGACCACTGGACGGTATCTGGTCCCTCCTTTTTAGCGAGATCAGTCAATGAGCTGACGAGGGCCGAATAATTAGAAACAAAACGCCTATAATATCCCGCCAGTCTCACCTCCTTTTTGGTCTTAGGTCTCGGACAGGTTGCATGTCATCTAAATAAGCAGCGGCATATGCTGAGTGAGGGGCGAGTATTTTGTCCATCAGACGCTGAAATGCCGCCGGTACCCCGAACAGCCCGAACGGAAGTGTCACAAATTGGTGCTATCCAAACGGTGTTGTGAAGGCTGTTTTTTCGCAGAATATTGGAGTTAAGGGGATCTGCAAATATCCCTTTGTCAAATCCAATGTCGAGTAATATCGAGCAGCACCTAACCGGTCGAGCAACTTGGATATGCGTCGAATTTCGACACAGCGTTGACTTTTCTATAATCCACACAGAACCGGACCGAGCCGTCAGTCTTGGGTACCAAGACGATCGGGCTGGCCCAGTCGCTGTGGGATTCTTCTACTACACCCATTTTCAGCATGTTACTCAATTCTTCCTAAACCACCTTTTTCTTGTGTTCAGGCAGGCGATACGGCTCAATATGGTGCTGAATTAGGTTAGTACGACCGGGCAGGGGCGAGAACACATCAGAGTATTCACGTTAGAGGTGCCGGATGTTGATGAGCTGGCTCGCTGAGAGATGATTGCACCGATGATTGCGCCCGGCCGGTGCTCTCTGCCCCCAGGTCATCCTCGTTGGTAACAAGCGTAGCCAGCGACAACTCCTCCTCCTGAATCGGCCCTGTCCGAACGAACCAACTCATAATCGAGATTGCTGACTCGTCATGTGACCACAAACGGCCCTTACCACTTGGTGAGTAATTTAGAGCTGGAAGTGGGTAGCAGTACAAGGACTTTATCTCCCTGTGAAAATTTACGTAGTTTAGTTCCCTTGTGATATCACCGGCATTGGTCATTCTGGGCCTTAAGCAAACGCTCCGTAGAGAGCCGCCCCAGTGTGTGGAGTTTTGCTTTAAGGTCCAGAATATATTGAATTTCATTCTTGCTGTTTGAAGACTCGTCCTTCCAAGCTTCTCTAATGACATCCAAAACCCCGCAGGGCTGTCTGCCGTAGAGTTACTCGAAGGGGGAAAACCCCGTGGAGGCTTGCGGAACCTCCCGCACAGCGAATAACAAGGGCTCCAACCACTTATGCCAATTTTTTGCGTCTTCGTGAACGAATTTACGGATTCCACCAGCCCATCTGTTTGTGGGTGATAGATGCTGGTGTGAATCAACTTAATGCCCAACAATCCGTAAAGTTCGTGCATGGCGCATGCCATGAACGCGGTTCCTTGGTCAGTGAGAATCTCCTTGGGGATTCCCACTCGGGATTATACGAAACAGAGCTTCCGCAACACTCTTTGCCGAGATGTTACGGAGAGCTACTGCCTCCGGGTACCAGGTTGCATAATCCACTAGGACTAATGCAAACTGGTGCCCGCGTGCGGATCGCTCTAATGGCCCTCAATGAGGGTATTAATGAGATCAATACCAATTCTCCATAGAAGGATCTCCATAACTGGTAGAGGGCGCAATGGCACTTTTGGGCTGGCGGAATTGCTCCAGCACCACGGCGTCCACCAACACCGACGCTGCTCCTCTGGGTTACGGCCAGCCCGCTGGAGAATGGCTCGCTTCAGGTGAGTGTACTCCAGGAGATTCTGGGCTGGTAGCTGCAGCGGGATGACTTGTACCAGCCACTCGGCCCGTGGCCAACCACATGCCTCCGCCATCCTCTCGAAGAGATACAGAACCACCTCCGACGCCATTTTCTGTAACGCGATGGGAGGGTGGGCAGCAGATGTCGAAGCGGGCCGGATCTCCTGGGCCAGCAGACTCCGGATTAGCTCGCGGTCCTCCCGCTGGGCCTCCACGAGGACTTGGAACCGTTGTTGTAGGTCTTTCTTCAGCTCCACCAGCGCATGATGTTGTTCTCGGTGGAGAACCGCGAGCGCCTGGATGACTTCCGCACATGGACCGGTAAATGGAGTGGTCATTCTGGCAGCAAAGTTTCTTCTTCTTCCCGGGTTTCGGCACCACTGTAATATTGTTCTTTGTTGTTGTGGGAAGAAGAAGACAGGGTCGGCGATTTAGGTAAGTAAATTTCTTTTATTTTAAATTGCACAACACGCGTAGCTGTGTGTGTGTGCTTGCTCTCTCTTTTTCCCGGCTGCTCCTTCTCTTCTTAAGAAGGGTGTCTCTCCGGTCCAATCACTAGAATAAACAGGTGTTATTTATTATTTCTGATTGGCCCGCTGACTAGCCGGGCTCTGAGCATGCTCTCCCCCTCATTAGGTGTTCGAACATGTTCACCTCTCCACAAATGCAAACAAGGGGAAACAAAAAGAAGAGAGAACCCGACAACACATCAAAGAATTTAAAGAGAAATACCCAGACCAATTCGATAAAATTGGCAATTTCACAGGCACAGTAAAACTCAAAGAAGGTGCTAACCAATTAATTGAATATCTACGCAAAAGCAGTATCCACATCAAGGAAAAACTATAATAATGAATTGAATCAACTTGTTAGCCAAGAAGGGCGGCACGGTGACACAGTGGGTAGCACGTTCGCCTCACAGCAAGAAGGTCACTGGATCGAGCCTCAGCTGGGTCAGGTGGCATTTCTGTGAGGAGTTTGCATGTTCTCCCTGTGTTCGCATGGGTTTCCTCCGGGTGCTCTGGTTTCCCCCACAAGTCCAAAGACATGCCCTATAGGTGAATTGGGTAAGCTAAATTGTCCGTAGTGTATGTGTGTGAATGAGAGTGTATGGGTGTTTCCCAGTGATGGTTTGCGGCTGGAAGGGCATCTGCGGCGTAAAACATATGCTGGATAAGTTGGCGGTTCATTCCGCTGTGGTGACCGCTGATTATTAAAGGGACTTAGCCGAAAAGAAAATGAATGAATGAATGTTAACCAAGAAGTCTTGCGAAAAGTAGAAGAGCACACGGATTGGTGTTCTAGTCTTGCTTTCAGCATAAAGAAAGACGGGTCAGGTAGAATCTGTTTAGACCCACAGAAACTAAATGCAAGACTGAAGAGGTGCCCTCACAAAATTCCAACTCTGGAAGAACTAAACACAAATGTATTCGGCAAGCTAGACGCAAAAGCTGGATACTGGTCGATACATCTAGATGAGCAGTCACAAATTCTTACCACGTTCAGCACTCCTTTTGGCATGTACTGCTGGAGACGTTTACCATTTGGTCTCAGTGTGGCCTCTGACCTTTTTCAAGTGAAGATGGACCAAATTCTTGAAGGTCTCCATGGTGTAATCAGCATAGCAGATGATGTTGCAGTGTGTGGAGTCGATGAAGAGGATCATGACAGGAGCCTGACTAGCCTAATGGAAAGAGCTACAGAAACAGGACTAGTGTTTAACAGTGATAATAATTTTAGTATAATTTAGTAATTTATAAGTATAATTTTAATTATAAGTATAATTTATAAATATACTATATAAGTATAATTTTTCGCCAATCTATACACAGATAAAGGCATCAGACCAGATCCAACCAAAGTTCAAGACATTAAAAAAATGCCAACGTCACAAAACAAAGATGATCTCCATTGATTTAGTGGCATGATGAACTAGGTGTCACCCTACATCCCAAAGTTTGCAGATAAAGCCCACAATCTGAGGGGACTGCTGATTATCATGAGTGTTTCGAAGACCTAAAGTCAACAGTGACTGTTGATGCTTGCCTAAAATACTACAACCCAACAACCACCCACACATTGGAGGTAGATGCTTCACAGAAAGGCATTGGTGTAGCACGACGTGCAGCTACTGGCCGTTCTGAGATGAACCTGCCATTGAAGCAGGAGTTGTGTTCAAAGGCAGACAAGTGCTAATTCCAGAATCTATGACTACTGACATTCTGACCTAACCTACATGCTGGTTACCAAGGTATCGAAAGGACGCGCAGGTTGGCCCAAGATAGTGTGTATTAGACAAAGATAAACACAGACATCAAAAAAATGTACAAGTCTTGCAGTACCTGTGCAGAACATCAAGACGCACAACCAAAAGAACCACTCATTCCGCACAAAACCGTGGCAGTACTTGTCGTCTGATCTATTTGAGATTCATGACATCAGTACATACTCACTGTGGACAGATATTTTAAATATCCATTGATTGATGAAATGCCCACTCCAACAAGCAGGCATGGAGTTGCACAAAAAATGCAATGCTACATGTCTCTAATTGGTCGACCAGATGAAATTATGACAGACAATGGACCACAGTCCACAGGACAACACTTCAAGAAATTCATGGCTGATTGGGGAATAAAACATAACACAAGTTCACCTCACTACCCAAAAAGTAATGAATTTATTGAAAGACTCGTCAGACACATCAAATCCATCCTCAAAAAAAAAACAATACACAACACAAAGGAGATGTGCAAGTAGCCTTGTTGCAGGTGCGCGCAACTCCCATTGACAGTGATCTACCATCCCCTGCAGAACAGCTCCTTGGTAGACCTATTACCACACTCCTACCAAGTCATGTAGATCCAGGAGACTAGAAAACTAGAAGACAATGTCTGGAAAAAAGGACAATGATAATGAAAACACATCATGATCAGTGCAGCAGTAGAAACTTACCACCACTATTCAGCTGACAGATTGTACAGATTGTTGAAGTGCTGGACAAGGAAAGGAGAACATGGCACCCAGTGACTATTGTGGAAAAATGCAGAGAGCCAAAAAGCTACTTTGCTCAAACACCAAATGGAAACACAATCATACGTACCCGGAGTCATCTTCGTGAGATGTGTACAACACAAGCGCAGTCTTTCCAGAAAAGAGTGCAATTTGGCATAACACCTAAGGGAGATGTGATTAAACAAAGACATAAGAAAACCACCAAAATCACTCAACCTCTTGAAACAAAAATATAAGATACAGACAATGACACAACAATAGGTCTGGATGAATTGTCATTAAGCCAGCGCAATATAAAAACTATGTGTAAAGCTGAGTGAATAGCTAAGCAGCTAAAAAAGAAAAAAGGGCATTCCAAAATGCTTATTTCTGCACACATAACCAGTCCACCACTGATCAATACTGTTATAATGACACCCCATTGAAAAGAAAAACAAAACAAAACAAAACTGTAAAATCTTTAAGAATGTCCTGTTGTACAGATATAGAAAGAAAGACGTATTGTTGTCATGGTTGTCTGAGATGTTTACACATTTATGTTAAACAGGGGATGATGTTGTAATAGTAATATGCATGCTACATCATACGTTCCTATGGATACCTGCAGTTACCGGAAGTTTATTTGTTGTATGAGCATGTGAGCACCGAGTATAAATGTTCTTATCAACTCGCAATGCTGTCGAGTAATACTTCACTTTTCAGAAGTATATATTTTTTATTAGTTTAAAATATTGTTTGAATTGTGATGTGGTGAAAGCTACAATATGACACGCTTACAATTTGGTATCAGAAGTGTATCAACAGTGGTCAAACATTTGTTGAATTCGACAGGTAGAATATAATTTTTATATGCTACACATAGAGTAAAATCACAGAAGTCATTGCAAGAATTACTACTGCTGGTGGAATTTATGAAATGTATACCTGAATGGGTTGTAGTTTACTTAAATGAGCAAAAAGTGTAATCACTGTCTCTGTTATACTTCAGACGTCATGTGGCAGAAATATTTTGGTGGATGGGAATCGAGATTATTTAAAGTCCATTTGGATCAAATATAATTTATTTGCTGTCAGAGTGTGTACATGTGTGGTGAAGGTAGGTGTTTGCAAACAATTGCCTCTTTCTGGAGTTTACTTCATCCTAGCATTTAGGATAATTTCAGGAAAATGTCTAGGTTTGCATTTATAAAAAAAACAAAAAAAACAGATGGTAGGTAATTTGTATAGATTCTGAAAAACAGTGCTCCTAAAATTGACCCCTGAGGCACTTCCATTGAAGTTGGTTAAAAAGTGAATTTAATTCATTAACCTGAACACACTGAAGCCGGTCACTTAAATAACACTTTATCCAATTTACCTGTTTAGTTTTCTGAGTAAAGTAAGGCCTTATGTAGATCAAGGAAGACTGCTTCCACCACTCCCCCATAATCTAAGACCATGTTCACATGTACACAGGTATTTTTTATAAAGAAGTTTTCCACACTTTTGCTTAAAAAAAAAAAAAAACATCCACATGAAAACGCAAAAAGGCACTGTGATGCATGTTAAGGGCATACTGAACCAACAGCTGGAGATTTTATGCTGTGTTCACACCAAATGGGGAATTAAGTATATTTTGGTGAGTAAATTGCATACAAGTCAATACAAACTTGAGAACAGAGGCGAATTAGCTTCCCGTGGTCGAACAATGCAATTATTAGTGTCGAACAAATATTAGGGTAATATTCACCCTAATCCAGGTCCAGAATTAATGCTGTTGCAAACGCCCGAAGAGTTCATAAGAAGAATAGTAATGGATTGCACTTCTTTCATCTTAATGTGCGTAGTCTGGTGAATAAAATAGATTTTATAAGAGTATGGGCAGAGTCAACTAATTACGATATAATTGTTCTTTCTGAGATTTGGTTAAATGAATCTATTACAAACTTCATTATTCACATTGAGGGATACAATGTCTATAGATTGGATCGTACAAAAAAAGGTGGAGTTGCAATTTATGCAAAATCGCCGTTAAACTGCACCGTTATTCATTCCAGCACCAAGCCAAACTGTTAAACTTTTGGCAATTAAGTTGTCATTTCCAAATGGTTCTGATATTATCGTAATTGGAGGTTATCCTCCACCTTCAGCGCTAAGTGAAGCTGTCACTTTACTTACCGATCTTCTTCATAACTGAACAAGCTCTGAGCTGATTTTACTGGGGATTTAAACTGGGACTGGTCATCAAAAATATGTGATCCATTCAATGATATTTGTGACACTCTTTGTTTGGAGCAATTGATTAAGTCTTCAACCTGGACAAATCAAAAAGATCCAACTAAATCTATGTTAATTAATATTATTACAACTAGCGCTCCTCAGATTTTCTGCAACTGGTGTTTTTTGTAACAATGTTAGTGACCATAGTGCAATAGTATGTGTAAGAAATTGTAAGATTTTTAAAAAGTCCACCGCGCATTACATTGAAACGTCAATTTGAGCCTTTTTTGCGGGATGTCTATGAGAATGATTTATTTACTGCCTCAGTGTTACCTGGTGTTAATTTATCATAGGAGTTTTACTGTAATTTATCAATTAGGGTAAAAGGCAGAGATAATCCCTGGTTTAATTAATTAATTTCTTTGTGTATCAAAGAGCGAGATGCTGCATGGGCCACAGCAAAGAAAACAAACAATAATTTAGATTGGGCACGTCATAGAACATTACGGAATAATTGTACAAAATTAGTAAAGAACACTAAATGCGATTATTTCCTAAATATGATAAATCAAAATTCAAATTCAAAGGATTACAACCCTCAATTAGAATACCTGAATATATAAAAGTAAAGGAAATAATTATAAAGGGAAAAGAAAATATTTTAAATGCTTTTAATAACCTCTGATGATAATAATTCAGAAGACATTAGCTATGTTTCCATCCAAAAATGCTAATTAACTTTATGCGCAAAACTGGAATATCGCATAAAAGATGCGAATAAAGCAGCGTTTCCATCCAACGAGTCAAAGAGAACAAAATCGTCACTTCCTGATTAAATGGCGCCAAATATCAACAGTAAAAACGGAATTTGCTGAGGTAGGAGAAGCTGCGTGAATCTTTTCTTCATAAATGACTTGCGCCTCAGAAGGCAATGCTGACACGCAGTGAACGCGTGGGGGCGTTTGAAGGCGTGAGACGTGGAGCACAGACGCTCTTAACAATTCTGGAGGTCATTAATAATATAATAACACTAATACTGAAAGGGTTAAGGCATTTTAGAATGACCAAAACAACATTTCAGATGTTTTACAATGTGCTCAGCCTGCTGGTTTGTACATTTACAAACATTTTTATCATCACATGATCTCTTATAACCAAATCACATGACCTTTTTTTAATGCGCATACTGGAATTTGTTCTGTAAAAGTGTTTCCATCGTAGTTTATGCGCATCTTTTCTTATCGAATAAAAAGTTTATCCTACTCAGTTATGCGCATACATATTTTATGCGCATTTTCAAAATTTATGCGCATCTTAGCGTTTCCATCAACCGATTTTTTTTAATGCGTATATCCAAAATGCGCATAAAAATAGGTGGATGGAAACATAGCTATTGTTGATTTATGGGCTCCTATTCAGCCCTTTATTTTTAGTCCGATTTTAGTTACACAAGTTCACAAAGCTTTAAGGAATTTAGATTGTAAAAAATCAGCAGGGACAGATAATATAGAACCTTATTTTTTAAAGATCGCTGCAAATTACATAGCTGAACCAATAACTGCTACGCTTAATTTAAGTTTAAGCTCAAATATAATTCCTCAAGCATGGAAATCAGCTATGGTTCTTCCTATGATAAAGGGGGAGATCCTTCTGAACTAGATAACTTTAGACCGATTTCAAGGCTATCAGTTATTGCTAAAGTGTTTGAATCTCTTGTAAATGACCAAGTAAAACAGTTTTTAATGAAAAATTATATTTTAAATGAATTTCAATCAGGTTTTCGATCAGAGCATAGTACTATTACAGCTGCTATGTCAACTACAAATTATATTATTACATGCTTAGATAATAAACAGTACTGCGTGACGACGACACTGTTATTTATATAGTTGCACAATCTATGAATCCAGCCATAGAGATGTTACAAGACTCTTTTCGGTTACTGCAACTTTCACTGCTGAAATTGAAGTTAGTTTTAAATGCAAAAAGAGAAAAGAGAGACCCAGAGAGACCTACAAGTTTTTCCACTCTGTTAATCAAAATGCATTGAACAACCTTGTCGAATGCTGCACTTAAGTCCAGAAGGATTATACCTGATGCATTACCTTTATCTCTATTTAATCTCAGGTCATTTACTACTTTTAGTAATGCTGTTTCTGTGTTGTGATTTTTCCTAAATACTATGCTTATCTAAAAATGGATTAAGCTGTTGCAATACAACTGTTTCTAAAATCGTACAAAACAAATGGGACGTAGAAATTGGCCTGTAATTGTTCAAAACTGTGCAATCCAGGTTTGGTTTCTTTAAAAGTGGCTTCACCACAGCTTTTTTAAAAGCATTTGGAAAAATTTGCATCTCCAATGAATTATTTACTATGTCAAGGACATAGTCAATCAAACTATGTGAAACCTTTTTAAAAAATACTGTTGGAATAAGGTCAAGACATCTAGAAGAGGAATTTAACGGAGATATAATTTTTATAAGGTTCTTCCTTTCCATTATATGTTGTGAATAACTTCTCAATTCATCCACAAACGATTGATCAATCTGTGCAATGTCAGTTCTAATCTGTTATTTTATTTATTTATTTTTTAAATGTAGCAAAATCTTCACACATAGTTACAGAAGGCTGGTCAAAATAATTAGCATGTTTATTGTTTAAAAGACCATAATATTTTAAAAGACATTAAAAGATGATGACATTTTTATATACGGTACAGAGATCAATTATACTATTTATATTATGTTACTTTCCCAGTGATGGGTTGCAGCTGGAAGGGCATCCGCTGCGTAAAACATATGCTGGATAAGTTGGCGGTTCATTCCGCTGTGGCGACCCCAGATTAATAAAGGGACTAAGCCGAAAAGAAAATGAATGAATGAATATTATGTTACCAAAAAGGTTGAGAACATCAACAGACAGCTATTCTGTTAAGCATGTACATTTTTATGTATGTATATGTATACTACTCTAAGAGTTTGTATGGTGTGTTTCCCTTTAAGAAACCTGCTCACTACACTCTACTGTTTGGTTGATTTGCACTTGGGTGAAATTTGCTAGCAAGTTTGTTCATTTATAGCTGATTGGATATATACAGATTAGTCCCACCTCTCTTATTAGTTAATCGAACACTATTGGTTTATTGAGAGTTGAGCAATGAAAACGAGAGAACTGCAGAGGATTGTCTCTGAGAAAAACTTTTATGAGCGCAAATTACGAGTTCTACAGTTTATGGTTATTTATAGTGTTTTTATATTTTTTTAATGATCGCAGTGAATGCATTGTGTGTGTTAATTGCGAGTATTCCTAGGCTTTTACAAGCTGAAGCCATTGATAGAGCATACGCTCCTAGCAGTCACTGCCACAATATACCTTTTCATCATGTTCCAATTATATGGAATTCTACTTTTCTGAGCCTTTTCTACGAGGTTTGTGAGGCTGAAGAAATAGAAGCCACTCGATACAAGATCACAGCCAGTGCAAAGCCCATACTCTTGCAGGAAGAAGAAAGCATCTGTCCCACTGTTATGCATGAACTAAAAGCAGAAATTCAAGAATCGATGTTCAAATAGTGTATCTACTTCATCCATGATGACAGAGCACAGAACAAAACCAATACAGTTAAGCCCCACAGGTCCCAATGAAGCAGCAAAAGAGATTGAGGTTCAAGTTTTCAAGAAACAAGTACATCAGTTGTAACAACAGCTAGCTGTAATGAGTGTTGGACAAAGTGGTTCAGCAAGCCATTCCTAGTTACTGCAACCACTTGTTTCATGTTCGTCACAACACAAGCTTTCAAGAACCAAAGATGACTACTTTTGCTACCGGTGCGGTGAAAAGGGATACATTGCTACCAAGTATCAACCCCCTGAAAATGCCACTCTGGTAATTAACAAGCTAGTGTGTTCCTTAAAAAGGGCTAAAGGAATGAAGAATGATCTAATCAACAACAGCCAGTCTGGTAATAGATCCTGTTTTTTCAAAAAGAGTAAAATACACACCTGTGAGCCAAAGGCTCTTCCCAACTGTGAGTTTGCCTGTAAGCGTTAGGTTGTGTGACACATGAAATGGAGTTTGATTTGCCAACTGGTAAGTCCGATTTTGGTACAACGCTGGTAGTCTTTCTTTTCAAGGATGATTTCACAAACTGCATATACTTAAGCTTACCTTGACATGCGAAATAGTTCTATCCACATCTTTTCATCGCAATTGTTCACAAAACATTTCCATATGTCCACAGAATTGCCTATGTTTGTCGCACAGGCCTCTGTGTAATCAAATGTGTTTCAGCTGCAGGTACGCCTCTACCTTTGGATGCTAGCAACATTTTTCTCCTGTAGTAGTTCAGTATTTTGGGTTGACTTATAGCAATATATAATATATTTCTATATATAGTATATAGCAATATAAACACAGTTAACCTGCAGTTATACAGTAAATAGTGTCGTTCCAAAAAGGTGACATCTATGTGTATAATACCTGTTCAATCAAGTGTATGTGTGTATGTATATGTATTTGAAGTGTTCATGCTGTCCTCAAAGTCCTCAGAGGGTGGGCATCATCTCTTCACAGGTTTTGGATCTGAATGAATCTTAATTAAAAAGAGGTTTTACATGGGGACTACTACAGGTAACAATTCTTTGAGTAATTTTGTTGGAATGGGATCTAATATTCATGGAACAGATTTAGACGTATTGATAATTTTATCTAGTACTTCCTGTCCTATGGTTTTGAAGCACTGTAAATTATTTTGATTTAGTGGAGTGTTTAATGAATCTGGGCTATAAGATGGTGCATAAAGTTTAACATCTGCTTTTTGTTTTCTGAAAACTTTTATTTTATCTGTGAAAAGGGGTATGAGTTGCTATTTTGAGAGTTGCAAGAGTGACTGTTTTACCATGTTGTAGTTTTATTCTCTCTAGCCTTTTTTAATTTAATGAAGGCAACAGTATTTTATCTGCTAGTGAACATAGCACCCATACTTCTAATTACTATGTCAAGGTTATTAGCATTTGTGTGTGCACTGACACATAAAGAAAGATCAGATAAATTACTCACAATTTTGTCTTTAGTGGATAGAATTGTAGTTCTACCAGGTCAATATCTCTGTGCGAACTGGCTAATCTCAGGTAATCAAAGCCTATATAATAAGAGGTAGTGATCTATTACATCATCACTTTGATGTATAATATCTAGATCAATGACCTCAATTCCATGTGATAAAATTAGATGTAATGTATTTTGCTTTATTCATTCATTAATTAACTGGGGTCGCCACAGCAGAATGAACCGCCAACTTATCCAGCATATGTTTTTACGCAGCGGATGCCCTTCCAGCCGCAACCCATCACTGGGAAACATCCATACACACATACACTACGGACAATTTAGCTTACCCAATACCACGTCTTTGGACTTGTGGGGGAAACCGGAGCACCCGGAGGAAACCCACGCGAACATGTAAACTCAACACAGAAATGCCAACTGACCCAGCCGAGGCTCGAACCAGCGACCCTCTTGCTGTGAGGCGATTGTGCTACCCACTGCACCACCACGTCGCCTGACATTTTGCTTTATCCCAAGTAATTGTAATAAATCTATAAACGCGAGTCCTAATGTACCATTTGTGTCATCTATGTGGATGTTGAATCTCACACAATTAATATATTATATGTATTTAACTTTGACATAGGGTCATGGTGGTCTATACATGTTGATTAAAGAGTGAGGTAACAGGGACTTTTTTCTGAATATCTGAAAGCATAACATTAAGCACCAACATTTCAAAAGAGTTAAACATAAGTCAGTTTCTTTGAATAACAGTAAGAATATCACTAAAGATTGTTCCAACACCACCACCAAAACCAGTCTGATGAGGCTCCTGCATATAAACATATCCTGAAGGAGTAGTTATATTTAATTTATATTTATTAATATAGTCATTTGGTTAAGCCAGGTTTCAGTATGTCAGAGTGTATACTGAAGACAATAAACCTGATGTTTAGAAGACAAAACTTAAAAAAAATTTTTTTCTATTTTCACTTATTTGCTGAACAAACACAAGTTCTTTGTCAAATCAAATCACTTTTATTGTCACATCATCAGCAGCACGTGTGCTATGATGAGTGAAAGGCTTAGGTGCTGGCTCCAGACAGTACAAAATACAGATAAAATACAAAGACAGTGCAAAATGCAGACAGTGCAAAATACAGACAGTGCAAATACAACGACAGTGCAAAATACAGACAGTGCAAATACAACGACAGTGCAAAATACAGACAGTGCAAGTACAACGACAATGTAAAGTTGACAGCGATATGTACAATGAATAGGTGTACACATAGTTGTAGGCAGTATTATCTCAAGTATGGATTGGTTAAAGTGCAGTGCATGCTACATATTGATGGTGTGCAGGGAGGGTTATGGAAGAGTCTGTGTGGGGTGTGTTAAGTGTTCATCAGCCTGATAGTCTGAGGGAAGAAGCTTTCCTTCAGTCGGCTGGTGCGTGTCCGGATGCTGCGGAACCGTCTGCCTGGGGGTAGCAGAGAGAAAAGTCTATGGCTTGGGTGGCTGGAGTCACTGATAATTCTCTTGGCTTTCCTCATGCACCGCCTGGTGTAGATGTCCTGGAGGGAGGGAAGCTTACCTCCTACTACGCGTCCAGCAGTTCGCACAATCCTATGTAGGCCTTTGCGATTGCTGCTGGTGCTATTTCCATACCAGGTGGTGATACAGCCAGACAGGATGCTCTCCACAGTGCAGGTGTAGAACGAGCGGAGGATGTGGGGGCTCATTCCAAACCACCTGAGACGCCGGAGGAAGAAGAGGCGTTGTTGTGCCTTCCTCAGCACTGCGTCTGTGTGAGCAGTCCATGTCAAATCCTTGGCGATGTGTACTCCAAGAAACTTGAAAGTGCTGACTCTCTCCACTGGTGTCCCGTTGATGGTGATGGGAGTGTGTTCTCTCTTCTCTCTCCTGAAATCCACCACCAGCTCCTTGGTTTTGCTGATGTTGAGTGAGAGGTGGTTTTCCTCACACCACTGCGTCAGAGTGTGCACCTCCTCTCTGTAGGCCGTCTCATCATTATCTGTGATTAGGCCCACCACCGTTGTGTCGTCAGCAAATTTAACGATGACGTTGGAGCTGTGTTTGGCTGTACAGTCATGTGTGTACAGGGAGTACAGGAGTGGGCTGAGAACACAGCCCTGTGGAGCACCAGTGTTGAGGATCAGTGTAGACGAAGTAATGTTGTTCATTCTGACCACCTGGCGTCTGCCTGACAGGAAGTCCAGGATCCAGTTGCACAGCGAGCCATGTAGACCCAGATCCTGGAGCTTCACCACCAGCTTGGCAGGCACTATGGTGTTGAATGCTGAGCTGTAGTTCACAAACAGCATTCTCACATATGTGTTTTTGTTTTCCAGGTGAGACAGAGCAGTGTGCAGGGTGAAAGCAATTGCATCATCAGTGGAGCGGTTAGTCAGATATGCATTTGTGTGATTTAAGTTGGACAAGCAAGAGTTTATAAAGCTATATAGAGTTTAATAGCTATAATAACTAGTCAGATGGCAGGAAACATCTTGGAGATGTTGTCTAACAGGAGTTCAGCTCCAGCTCTGCTGGAGTGCAGACCATCAGCACGGAAAAGCCAAGGATGCTGCCAGAAAACATTCCAGTTATTATTAACAAAGAGAGGCATTTTTCACACCTTGTTAATAACCATTCATTTTGAGAAAATTTGTGTCCTTGTCAGTACATGGGAAGCAGTCCTGAAATGATGATCTGTGTCGCTGGCAAAGTGTGATGAACCGTTCCTATCAGAGTCCTGTTCAGGATCTCCGTCTGCCATAGCCTGATGTCACTCACCCCATCTGGGATGACAGCTCCAATGCTCTTGTAAGCATTCAAGATTGCGGGTACCTTTGCAGAAACATGGTTAACATGAGCATCGGGAAACCGTGGGATAAGTCAGTGACAGACCATGTGGACAACTGTCAACTAGACTAATTTCATCTGGAGTTAATGGATCTGTGCCTCCACTGCCTCCTGCTCCAATGCCTCCACCGACTCTTCACCTGCACTCAAAGGTGACACAAAAGTGTGACATTATAGAGAGTGAAACAATAATTGTTAAACAGATTGAAGCATTAGCTAGTGATGCTAGCAGGGTAAAGCTAGAAGCAGATACTAAAGAAATTATATAAAATTAGTGATAAGAAGTTTGGAGTAGAATTTGTTGTCAAATAGTATGAAGGGTGTGTTGATGTTTTGTAAAAAAGGAAGATGGTAGGCAATGTATTTTATGATAAAAATCCACTCAACGGAGCTCCAAGCACAAGCAAAGCAAATGCATTATAATAATAAAACAAAATGACAATTTAAATAAATTTTACCATTATAATTGCTTTTCACTACAGGTGGCACCAGTCTACCTGCATTTAATGCATCTTAAAAACTTTCTGCATTTATATCAACAAAAAAAACCTTGAATTAATTGGAAATTGGCTGCACGGTGGCCCAGGTTAACACTGTCACCTCACGGCAAGAAGGTCGCTGGTTCAAGTCCCGGCTGGGCCAGTAGGAATTTCTGTGTGGAGCTTGCATGTTCTTTCTGTGTTCACGTGGGTTTCCTCTGGGTGCTCCGGATTTCCCCTCTCAGTCCAAAGACATTCGCTATAACTGAATTGGGTAAACAAAACTGGGCTTAGTGTATGAGTGTGTGTGTGAATGTGAGAGTGTATGCGCTATAAGTGAATTGGGTTAACAAATAGTAATAATGCGACTGGAAGGGCATTCGCTGTGTAAAACTTTTGCAGGAATAGTTGGCCGTTCATTCCGTTGTGGTGACCCCTGATAAATAAGGGACCAAGCGGAAGGAAAATGAATGAATAATTGGAAATTAGAAATATGTTCCTGTTGTGTTTAATTTATTTAATAAATATCTAATTACTTTATGGTCAGAAATATATATTTTGTAAGTTTATGTTGTGATAGCGGGCCTCACGGTGGCACAATCGCCTCACAGCAAGAAGGTCACTGGTTCGAGCCCCGGCTGGGTCAATTGGCATTTCTGTGTGAAGTTTGCATGTTCTCCCTGTGTTGGTGTGGGTTTCCTCTGGGTGCTCCGGTTTCCCCCATAAGTCCAAAGACATGCACTATAGGTGAATTGGGTAAGCTAAATTGTCCGTAGTGTATGAGTGTGTATGGATGTTTCCCAGTGATGGGTTGCGGCTGGAAGGGCATCCGCTGCGTAAAAAATATGCTGGATAAGTTGGTGGTTCATTCTGCTGTGGCGACCCCAGATTAATAAAGGGACTAAGCCGAAAAGAAAATTAATGAATGTTGTGATAGTGTGTTTTGTTGCCCTTTTTATGCAAAACTGGAAAGTGAAAAATTGTATGAGACAAGACTATCAGATTATTTATGATTATTTTAATTTATGATTTATGATTATTTTATTTTTACAATTTTTTTTTTTTATGTTGCATTGTAATAATTATTTCAAAAACAGAAAAAAATTCCAATCCTAAGAGATGGTATGTGTGCATCTATTTTCTCCTTGTGTATTCTTCTGCCTTATATTGTTGCTGTTTTCCCCTTTCATTTGAGGACACAGTGTGAAAGGAAATTGCTGTGTTCGTCTGTGCTCTGCTACTATATGGTTTCTATGGCAACCTCTCCAAAATGATGTGCTCTGAATGGCTTTTCATGAGATGCTGGTGATTACAGTCTAGGAAAAAAGGCTGATGTTTCAGTCAGCCATCGCTGTAAAGGGAAGTGTGCAATGCACCAATAAAAGCATGCTTCCTGTCTTGATGTCATGGTTCTGCTGCATGTATCCTACATTACTGAAGAATTATTTGGATCTACCGCCCCCTTCAGAGTGCACAAATAGTCTATTTCAGTTCCAAATAACTTGACGAACCCTCAACCATAGCTTCAATTCAAAGAACTCAAAAACTTGCTTTGACATTTGAATAACGGAAGTGTAGCTTTGTGTGTATATATAAACTAAATTGGCCGTAGTGTTTGTGTGTGAATGAGTGTGTATGGATGTTTCCCATTACTGGGTTGCAGCTGGAAGGGCATCCGCTGTGTAAAATATATGCTGAATAAGTTGGCGGTTAATTTCGCTGTGGTGACCCCTGATGAATAAAGGGACTAAGCCGAATGAATGAATGCATTACTTATATATTATACTTATAGAAATGCATTTCTATAATTTACTTATAAATATATAAGTAAATTATAGAATATAATAATATAAACTTATAAATATAGCCCAAAAAACAAGAGTTACAAAATCAAACATTTTAGAAGAGAACAATGCATAGTTGTTTAAGCCAATAAGCATTAAGGTGTGTTGTCACACTGATAACAAAAACATTTGTTTTCTCAAAAAAGGTAATAGTTTTTCTTAACTAACCAAACAATTAACCAATAACTAACCTTGGTTTGCTCCACCTGGGGGGTATTCCAGAAGCGGGTTATGTGACATACCCATGTAAATTTAAGGTTCCAAAAATGAAGGTAACTTTCGGGGTATGTAAGTAACCATAGCAACTTACACTCTGAAGATAACCTGCTTCTACGTCATTAACTGCATGGTGCAGGAGATTGGTTGCTGTCGCATCAGCAGCAAATGAACTTGCTCCTTAGCATTTTAAATGTTCAGTGTTGTTTTATGCTAGCATGTGCAGTATGTTTTTTCAGATGATCATGCAAAAACATCACAACAGGGCAAACAACTAAAAGATAAGTGATAATGACCAATGTTTATGAAGCGTTCGTACAACCCCAAATCAGGTAAAGTTGGGACTGTATGGAAAACGCAAATTAAAAAAGGGAAGTTGTGATTTCTAAATTTACTTTGACTTGAATTTCATTGCAGACAATACAACAAACATTATGTAATGTGTTCCTCATGATTTAAATTTTATTTTTTCAAAATAAACAATTGTGGTTCTTGCAACACATTTTTAAAAAGTTGGGACAGAAGCAATTTATGGCTAATAATCAGGTAAATTGGTTAAATAATTATGTGATTTGAAACAGCTGATGTCAACATGTGATTGTAATTATGACTTGATACAAAAGCAGCATCCAAGAAAGGTCTAGTCCTTTAGGAGCAAAAATGGGCTGAGGATCGCCAGTTCGCCAATTATTATGTTTAAAAACAATGTTTCTCAAAGAAAGATAGGAAGAAGACATTTGGATATTTCACCTTCAACAGTGCATAACATCATTAAAAGATTCAAGTAATCTGGAGGAATTTCAGTGCGTAAAGGACAAGGGCACAAGCCTAAGCTGAACAACGTGATCTCCAATCCCTCAGGCAGCACTGCATCAAGAATCATCATTCATCTATAAGCGATATCACCACATGGGCTCAGGACTACTTTGGCAAACCTTTGTCATCTATCACAATATGTAGTTACATCCACAAATGCCAGTTAAAACTATACAGTGCCAAAGGAAGCCCTATGTTAACAGTGTCCAGAAGTGCCATCAACTTCTCTGGGCATCTGGGATGGACCATCACACAGTGGAAACGTGTACTGTTGTCAGATTAATCAATATTTCAGGTATTGTTTTGTGAGAAATGGATGCCATGCACCAAGAAAAGGATCATTCAGACTGCTACCAGCAACAAGTCCAAAAGCCAGGCTCTGTCATGGTATGGGGTTGTCAGAAATGGAAGTCAGATGTCTTTGTAATTGACGCAAAACAACGTTCTCAAGGATCTTTGACATAAAAGGTAGATTAGAAATAGGCCAAAAAATTCGAGGTTTGGTTTTAAGACAAGTAGACAAAAATTTGTTGATAATCAGTAGCAGACCAGGACCAACTATATCCATAATTTGTTTAACGAAAAAAGGTGGAATAATATCCTGAGGGCAGACTGAAGGTTTTAAATGGCTAATAGTGCGTTCACACCAGACGCGACAACATTAGAAGCATCAAGCATGAGTGATTTACATGTTAAGTCAATGCAAAGATGCGAATAGACATCCCACGATGCTATATGTGCGAATGATGCGATTTGCATGAATAAAGCTTGCATGCAAATCACTCGAGTTGGAAAATCTGAACTTTGGTGGACATTTGCGCCATGTTAACCAATCAGGAGATACTAATATCTATGCAAAAGGGAACCTATTTTGAGTGCATGAGAGTGTTTTGCATGTAGTGGCAGTTGATCAAATATTTGTAACCTAGCCTATAATAAAGAATAATTATTGATAAAGCAAGTTATACTGCAATCAGGTGATCTGTGCTCCATAAGCTCGATAATCTTAATATTATTTTGTAGTGTGTGCTGTGCCGCGGTTTTCATATCTTGCAGTGTGCGCACGTTTAAGATTTGAGGTAATAACATCGCCATGATGGTCAAAGAAATAGAAACATTCATTTCACCCCAATGCAATTTAATAGGGCACTATAAACACTAAAGAATTTAATTCTTATATTTGCTTAATTTTTGTAGCCTAGGGCTATGCTTCTCACCATGTATTGTATCTTTTCTAAAACATACAGTATAGTGTAAATGCATGTTCATTACTAAGACAACCAAAACAACCAAACAAAATTATATTTTAATTGAACACATCACATAAGGTACAGTACCCTACAGTCCTATCTAGTATTGTAAAAAGGCAAAGCTAAAAATCTATGGTTAAAGCGCCACCCAGCGGTCAAATGCTGGTAGCGCACCTACTACCGCCGCGGTGACGGCAAGAATGGCGGCAGAGGGAACATATTGAAGTGGTGACATCTGTATATACTATATTGTTAGTAGCCTGGATAGGTCACAGTCATTTATGCTACATCATATCGCTTTCTATTGGATGTAAAACGCTCTGCAGTACATTTTGTCAAGTTCTAATTCTGTAGTTATTTTGGTGAAAGTAACTAAAAAGTGATATAAGAGTCATGTAACATATTACAATTCTGAGAGTAATATTGAAAGGTAAGGGATTACTTTTAAATAACAGTAACAAGTAATCTGTAATGTATTACAATTTGGAAGTAACTGGCACAACACTGATTGTCACTTGAAAAACTCTTAAAACATGATTTTGAGGCATAATTGATGAGTATTTTTCTAATTTTGCGGATTTCCTGTCCACCACTAACAGTCCTCATCAGCAGCACATGCGAGTTGCTATGGTAACTACAAACGTTTGGGAGAAGCATTTCGAACTGTGATCAAAACTGATTGGAACTACGTGCGTTTCAATGAAAATAATGCACACCCTCCAGCCAATCAGAATCACGAATTTCAACAGACCATGGAACAATGTGCTTTTAATAAATGTAGTCTATTCAAAGCAACACTCACAGACATGTATTTAACCAATAGTGGCATGATGGTGTTGCATGTGATTTTTTTTTCTTTGCGCACGATCAATTCCTGATCCTTTCCATGATGTTTTTAATCAAATATTTATAATTTAATTACTTTCGATGTGCTAAAATATCTGTTAAACAAATTTTATAAATATTAAAGCATATACATATTAAAACTGTAAAACATAATAAAGTATATGCACAATATATCAGAAGTAAAGGAAATCAGTTATCTATAATTTCATTATTGAGTGCATAAAGTAGGCTAGCTAATTCATAAAGTGTGTTTAATTGATCTGGAACTGTTAACAAGATTTTTTTCTTGTAAATTATAAAAATTTCATCAGTAGCCTAATGTCTCTTCTTTGTCCACTGGTCACACTTTAGGCTTCATTAGTTAATGTATTTTACTAACATGACCTAATAATGAACAATACATGTACGGCATTTTTAATCATAGTTTATTATTTATTTTTATTTAGAGAGTAGCTGTGCTTTATGAAGGCTGAAAAACAGCATAGATTCGTTCGCCGTCATGTCTAGAGTCCACTAGATCCTGAATTCAGAGGTGCACCCCAGCTCTCTGAGTTCATCAACTCCTCCAGAAACTGTAAGTGGATGATGGAAGCTTTCAGCCGTGCTTCTGACGGAGCCAAGCCCAGTTTGATGAACTGTTGTCCGGTGTCAGCAAGAGGATTTCCCCTCGGGACACCAACAACACGCACTACGTCATAATCACGCCCCTACAAGAGTCCGCTGAAGTTCAGATTTTCCAACTTGAGCAATCCGTGCGATCCATGCACGTCAAATGCGCAAAACGCTCAACTCGCGCCGCTTCATTTGTGCGAATCGTGTCATTCTCGCCGCAGGATGTCTATTCGCGTCTTTGCATTGACTTAACATGTAAATCACTCATGCTTGACGCTTCATCCACGTCTGGTGTAAACACAGCATGACGATACCCAACCCTACATGGGACTAACCTCTCAGGTAAAAAAAATTGCATTTATTATTTGAAAGCATTATTATTGATTTTAGCCTGTTGGCTAATCGTTCATTTTGTATTTCAGTGTATCTTCTTTTAAACATGTAACTTAAACGAGCTAGAACAGGGGTGCCCAAACTCGGCCCTGGAGGGCCGGTGTCCTGCATATTTTAGTTCCAACCCCAATTAAACACACCTGAAGCAGCTAATCAAGGTGTTTCTAGGTATACTTGAAACTTCCATACTGGTGTATTAAAAGAAGTTGGAGCTAAACTATGCAGGACACCAGCACTCCAGGACCGAGTTTGGGCCCCCCTGAGCTAGAAGATCATTTACGACAACAAGTCTAAATGTCTTTAGTTTTATAGATTACAATAACATTAACTGGTCGGGAAGTCGTAAATATTAATGAAGTTCACGAGAGTTGATTCAGGGACGAGCGGTCTGAAAAGGCACACTTGCAAGGCAAATTCGGGAACGAATCAGCCAAGCATCTCTTCGTTCATCAAGCGAAAATTGTCACCGGGTGTTAAGTCTCATCTGACTGGCAAAATTGCTCGCATGTGCAGCCAAGATCACAGACCCTTTGCTGTGGTAGAGGGGAAAGGCTTCACCAACGTAGCACAGGAGCTGCTGGACATTGGAGCCAAATATGGAAGTAACGTGCAGGTGCAAGCCGTGTGTTTCCCATCACGTAGAAGTGGAGTATAAAAAAATAAAACTGCTGGTCATGGAGAAGCTCCGTCAGGTATGTCACTCTGCACTATATTCTATATAAAATTTTACCTGTCTGTGATCTATAGATTCTAAACCATACACACATTTTTCTTACTATTTTTAAATGGCATAATATCTCCATATTCTAAAGTGGTAATCTTTTTTACATGTAAGATATTTTGTGGCCCATAAAAAATATAATTCTTCCTTTCATGCAGACCAGAGACCATGCTGTAACCACAGACCTTTGGACAGAGGAAAAAACCAACACACACTACATCACTATTACAATACATTAT
>CAIGQV010019150.1:3206002-3226591 GCA_903798115.1 Danio jaintianensis | reverse complement strand
CACACACACACACACACACACACACACACACAGATTGATCATTGTTTGGGTAATGCATTACAGGTGGCCAGAGTTTCGTGATCAGAGAACTTCTTCAAGTAACCAGTCAAGTGATTCATTACTTGTTCATTTCCAAGAAATCATCTGGGTTACTCTTGTCAAAGTAGGTTTTCTCCTTCATTGACTGATATTCGGGGTTGCTGATGTGACGTTGTGTTTTCACCGTCACACATGGCTGAATGAATATAGTTAATATTGTCATCTTGTCTTTGTCTTCATGGAGCTTCTCTTATTAAAACTGCTATCAGTCATTTTAAGGCAAATCTCAAATCTGTCTCAGGCATAAATTACAGCTAAAATACATTATATAAATTATTAGATTATATTAGAATAAATACAGCGTCAATGAAATACTAAAATCATGGATCAATACCACAGGCCTAATTTTACACGTGTCTATTTTAGTAATGACAGTAATGTTTTCATCCATATAGTTCTTAAAATCGGTAAAATGTGTAGAATAAACTTGTTTACCAATAGGAAATAATGCAGATATACTATGCTGGAAATACCTTTACTGAATAAAGCACTCTTTCAATGACCAATCACAGCAGACTGTGCATCTGACCAATCAGAGCAAAGCAGGTTCTTGGAAAGGGGAAGCTTTGTAATAACAATTAATTTGAGACGCATTTCTTGAGATTGGGAAATGAGGTGATGGTTTTAATGAGAAAATGAAAGTGTGTATGTAAGGAATGAAGGAGCTTATCATCTCAGAATAAAGCCTGACAGGTTTATCAGCAGCTCGATGTGAAGCTTATTACACGGCTACTGGCCTCAAAACATCATTCTGAGACACAAAACATTGTTCTGAGGCGTAATAGTTTATTAATGCTTTAATTAGACAAAAAGCTGTCAGACACTAAAACAGCTGATGGAGTATACACTAACCTGCGCATTATTCAGACACTAGATGGAGACAAACAGACAGAAACACAAAGCTGACAGACACTAAAACAGCTGATGGAGTATACACTAACCTGCGCATTATTCAGACACTAGATGGAGACAAACAGTCTAAAACAGTGACAGTAACTGACGGTCAGATGATTGGCGGTACTGGGATGAGTCTGTGTTATTAGTTTTTATGTGTCTGTACTTTCATCAGTTATTTGGGAATAACATACGCTGGAATGTCGCAACTGACCAATGAGAATCAAGTATATCAGATAATAAGATTTAATGCTTGTAAACCTATTTTAAGACCCCTCCACCCCCCCCACCCCCACCACCCCTTCCAGCATATTAGCACAACAGGATCTTTTTAATTGTGAAGTGCGCTGATCTGATATTTCCATCGAGTGTTAGAACAGTGTTGATCTGTCGGTGCGGTGAGTGTCCTGACAAAGCTGATCTGAGTGGGCCGGCGGGCAGATAAAGCCACCGGGGGCAGATCTGCAAATGGAGGAGTGGAAACTGAAGAATCTCCATTAAACCCACAGATGAGTCAGTCCGTCTGCAGGGATTGTGGAGAAACAGAACACTCTCTGCTTTATATCTGTCTGAAACCCCCCGTACAATCAAAATCAACAGTTTCAGCTGTTCGTGTCTGCATGTTAGTCGGCATGAAACAGAATTTAGGATTGTCTTTTTTCCTCTATCGTGGCATTCGTCCTCTGGAAACAGTCCTCAAATTTGAAAAAAAATCAAGGGTGGTGCATGATTTTGTCCTTTGGTAACCGATTGGATCATTGAAAGATGGGTGTTGCTAACGAAATGAAGGAAGATTAATAAATGGATGAAGGCAGAATAGAAATGAGACACACCCTGATAGCCCCGCCCTAAATGACTGATAGCCCCACCCTTAAGAATTAATAGCTCCGCCTTAATGGACTGATAGCTCCTCCCTATAGGACTGGCTAGCTTCACCCTAAATGACTAATAGCCCTGCCCTAAAGGACTGATAGATCCACCCTAAAAGATTAATAGCTCCACCCTCATTGACTGATAGCTCCACCCTAAAGGACTGATAGCTCCGCTCTATAGGACTGATAGATCTACGAAGTGCACAAATACATTCTTTATAACCAGCACTACATATAAAACTAGGAAGAGTGAATTTTGAGTTCATTTCGACTTTAAGGACATCTGGATATTTTAAGGACAACACACTATTGGTTGACTTATTAAAGGGGAGGAGCTACTCTATGCCCCGCCCTCTCTTCTTGTTTCAGTTGAGATTACGCCACACACCAAACACAATTTCACATTTGACAGCACTTGACTGGATCTTTAGGACTGCAGTGATGAATGATGTGTGTGTGTGTGCATGCGTGCGTGTGTGTGTGTTTCTCAGTATACAGTCTTTAGATCAGCAGGACTCAGATCTGTGCTCGTCTCCTGTAGACTGGCAGCAGTTGTGTTTCCGTCAGTAATAAAGCTCTCCTCCAGGACGGCTGCTGTGTGTGATTGACAAGCTAAATTTAGCCCCTGACTCCAGGCCTGTCTCCCAGTGAACTCCCACTGACTCCCTCTGGGCTTAAATACAATTAAAAGCCCTTTTGTAGAACAATATTGTACAGTTCGTTCAGTCAAAACTCTCTTCATTTTGACTAAAAACAAGACGATAGTTTGCACTTGTTTGGAAAATTCTTCCTGATTTAAGAGTTTGTAGATATTTGGACTATAATCAAGCCGAATCTCTGCGTAATGAAGGCATATTTCAGTGCAGATGGTGTTTTTGCATATGAAACGTCTCCAGATGCAGTGTTAGCACTGGCTTTAATCCGCCAGCACAGCAGAACATGTATCTTCTTGAACTAAACACACAGCTATGCATGCACTAAACTCCATTCAGACATGTTTGACAGCTCATTTAATGCGGTACATGCTGTAAACGGAGGTAATATTGTGTGTTTGTTTCCATCTCAGGGAGCTAAAGGAGATCCAGGACTGTCCCCGGGTCAGGCGCCAGCAGGGGAGCCGGTACAGTCACACTCTTACATTTAATACATGCTTTAATGCAAATACTTTATTCTCTCCGAAGCCGTGTTGTTCTCATTTCTAAGCTGCAGGAAGGATAAACTGTTTAAAATGTCTTCTCTCAGAGTCTGTTTGTGTTTTTACAGTAGATAAAAAGCCCTAAACTACATCATTATATACATACGTTAGTCGTCTGTCATTTTAAAGCACCGAATATGAGAACTCTGTCATTACTTACTCACTCACTCTCTTCTTCATCCATTGAAGAACTGCAAAGCTACCAAACAATGAAAACAGATCTACACTGTAAAAACTAGATCTGTTAATGAACAGTTTGTGTGTTTTGTGATGTTGTGTGTTTATTTGCGGTGGTGAACTGCATTATGGGATGTTGATCTCTGCTCTGTCCACTTCTGATGCCGTAAATTCAACTCTACAGTTTAACAAAGTGACTTTTAGTGACATTTCAGTAATAATGTAATGTATAAGAAATAATATCTAGAGAAATAAGTCTGTATAATAACAGAGAATGTGCTGACAGATTAGACAGATGTCTAATAGATGTCTAATAGACGTCTAAACATAGTCGTCTTGGCTAAAACAAGGCTAAATTTAGGCTGTCAGTGAAAATCCAATAGACGTCTAAGAATAGGCCAAAACTAGACTAGTCGTCAAATAAACAGAAATGAATGACGACACATATAAAGTCTGTCTAACCTGTCTATTTGACGACTAGTCTAGTTTTGGGCTATTCTTAGACGTCTATTAGAGTTTAGCCTTGTTTTACCCGAGCTGTCTACGTTTAGATGTCTATTAGACGTCTATTAAACACTAAATTGTTTGCTGGGTTATTACAAGGCTTCTGTAGCGTAATATACAACACCAACCCAGACAATACAGCACTGCAGGCTATTACACATCACAATAATAGTCACTTTTTTAATCTTTTAAGGTTAAAAGTTGTCGGAGGAAAGATCAAGATCCCATAAGCAGAAATAAATAGGGAAAATAAAACCATGAATCACCATATACAGTAAAGTGCTCATTTCTGGACATGTTTTACAGTGTAGGAACTGGGTGTCAGCGAGATCCAGAACCATTGATATAAAAAAATCAGGGCATGATTACCCAGCATGCATCTTGATTTCAGAACGACATCATAAAACACAAATGCAAAAATGCAAATTGATTTGATGTCAAAATTTGATGTCTATTTAACATCCAAACATCGATGGGCATCAAAATAACGACTCAAAAAGTGTTATGATATAAGTATATAATATAAATAATAATATTTATTCATCTGAAAGCTAACAAATGTACAGTTCATGACAGATTGTGTGTCTCTACAATGTGTGTCAACCTGGATGTTAAACAACATCATACTGACATCTAACATTGGTGTCAAAAACATCAGAAATCAGTTGCTGGACCGGCATATACTCGATTTTTCATGTGTTTTCTTGACACTAATATTAGATGTCAATTTGAAATCATTTTTTCGTCAAGGTATCAAATGAACATAAAATCCATTAGCATTTTTGACGTGTTTTTGATGTTGTTTTGACAAGCGCTTGCAACATTTATGGTGCTAGTTTCATAATGATAGATTCAGTTCCTGCTCTTTTTAATTCTGTGAAATAGAGAAGCAGAGCAATAATAAATGATTATATAATAATGAAGTTTAAATGATGTTAGTATGTATATTTATGTCTGTATGGTGCTGTATGCTCTTCATTATTGGCATTTTGTGGTTTGTTATGTATTTTTGGGTATGAACTAAGAGTCTGAAATAAAGGCAATCTAATAATAATTATTTCAGTTTACTAGAACGTCTATGTTAAGCTGCTTTGACACAATCTACATTGTAAAAGCGCTAGAGAAGTAAAGATGAATTGAATTGAACAACAATAATAATAATTATTATTATTACAATAAAAGAAAAGCTTTGAATTGCATGCGTGAGGACTATATGAATGATTTGTGCAGGATTTACTCTGCTTTTATCATCACATCAGTCTGTTACTATTCCAGGGAGATCGAGGTCGGTCGGGTCCCCCGGGTCCTAATGGAGAGCCAGGTCTGAAGGTAAGTTCACTCCTCCAGTACTGTCTTAAAGCCGGCTGTGGCTGAATTATGGTCTGTTTTGGGCGTTGGATGTAGTGTTTCATTCTTCACAGTGTTGGTAGAGTATCGGTTACCGCCACCGCGGCAGAAAGGCCCCTCTGGATTGGGTTTCAGAGCAGAATAAAGGGCCTGTGTGGTGTTTTCGGGCCGGCGGAGGTCTGTTCACACTTCCAGAGATGTAGTTTTGCTCGAGACTCAGCGTCACTTGGGAGCCCCGCTAGAACCTGAGAACCTGCAGGGGTCAAAGGTCATCTTTTAGAGGAAAGGCACGCTCCTGATGACAGCCTCGGTCCTGCGGTGTGTCTACAGAAGCGCAACTGGTGCAACTTTCAGCTTAAGTGACTCCTGAAGTAGAGGATGTGTTTTTGATATATTTACAGACTGGAGGTGTGTTTGCATCCACCGGTTTATGAGTACATTTTAGAATATCGCTCAAAAATGCTTAATGGAAATGCAAAGATCTCTCAACTGAGTAGGATAAACTTTATATCTGATCAGAATAACTGCTCCTGAACTGTGCTGTAATCAGCTGTAGTGAGTAAAGTCTTCATCAGTATCTGCGCTGCAGTGCTGTAGTTTCTCTCAGATGATTTGAAAGATATAAATGTGTGTGAGGGTCTTTGCGTCATTGTCTGAAATGTTGTTGTGCTGATTGTTGCAGGCCTCAGCCGTCCGTCAGTCCGTCATCACAGTGCTTCAGTATTATTCTTCTTCTATTATTCTTCCCTCCAGAACTGTCTTGAGCATCTGTCTGCGCTCCCGTCTCACGCCTCCAGAAGACACCGCATTCACCGCGTTCATAACACACAAACAAACAGAACAAACACCACAGTGGAGAATCCCAACAGTGCAGCACACTACACTCCTCTAAGTGATGTTACTGAGCGTGCAGGAGCTGAGGAGGTTATGCTCTTCTGTTCCTCAGTGGAGGGAGACGCTCTTCATTCACTAATGATTAATGCCATATTACAGTGTTGTGTATGAGTCTAATTCACATCTTTAGATGGAAACACAGCTGTTGTTTTGTGTAGGGTTTGTGAGGAGTGAGAGAATAGGCAGATGTTATCAGGAAAAATTCATTAGCTCTAAAAGATGATGAAGTCCTTGTAAACCCCGTTGAGTCCTGACTGAATATTGGTTTCCCTGAGCTCATTATAGGCCTGACAGTGGCTCAGTGTGTTTGGGTTTTCATTTGTAATCCCATGAGAACAGACAGCACTCAGTCAAGCTCAACGCTCAGAAAATGAACGCTCTGCTAGACGTGTTTTCTTTGGAAACGGAGCTCTCCTGGACACACATCTCTTATTCTGAGTGCCGGCATTTAGTTGGGTTTGAAAGGTCACAATCGGGGAAGGGATAAAAGTGTGTATCTGAACTGTTATGTTAGTGGATCATCAATTAACTCGTCTAACAGAAAATCTGGATGTGTGGTGGAAACCAGAACAGTGTTTACAGACGTCACTGATTTGCCAGAAATTACATTTATCCAATGTCCACCATAAGCTGAACCAGTCCCAGAAGTCAGCCCAAACCTTAATGTCAAAATAACATCAAAAACATGTCAAAAATGTAAATCGATTGGATGCCAAAGCCTTGACGTCTGTAGATATCCACATATTAATGCTCTTTTGACCACTAAAGTAACGGCACAAAAAGTATTATAATATACAACAAGTCTTATTCATCTGAAAGCATCAAATACAAATCAGACATTTACACTGTTTTAGTATTGTACAATGCTTGCAAACTACCTTTGTGGTAAAATTATGTCAAATTGACATAACGTTGGCGTCAAAATCACATCAAAAATCGATGACAGGACAGTCCTGTTATTGATTTCTGTTGTTGCCAATGTTAGATGTCAATTTGGTGTTTTTTCATCAAGGTAGTCAACTGACATCAAGTGCATTTGTATTTTTGAGTGTTTTGACATCAAGGTGTCTACTGGGAGGTTTATTACTAACAATTGAGTCTTTTATGACATATGCTGGCACATTTCGAGTTGCATTCATATTAATTTTGTCTCCCATTGGAATTAATGTGAATATATAACAGCCCAGCATGCACCTTGAGGTAAAAATGGCACCAAAACACACGGTATGGATGGAAATGGATTTGATGTCAATTCATTGTGTTGGTGTCAAAACAACATCAAATTGACATCTAAAATTGGCATTAAAAAACATGCCCAAACATCACAGATAATTACAGATTACATTGACGTGTTTTTGATGCAATGTCAGTTTGATGTAATTTTAACATTAAGGTACTTTACAAGCTACAAGATCCAGTGTAAATGTGTATTTTGGTGGTCAAAAATGTGGATGTCAAATGACGTCAAGGTTTTGACATCAAATCCATTTTCATTTTTGACAGTTTTTTGACAGTTTTTTTTATGCCTTTTGACATCAAGTTACCTTAATGGAAGGTTTATTACCACCAATTGGCTCTTTTTTTTTTTATAAAATGCAACATATGCTGGCACATTTCGAGTTGCATTCATGTTCATTTTTTCTCTCGTTTGAAATAATATGGATGTATAACAGCCCAGCGGGCAGCTTGAGGTAAAAACGACATGAAAAAACACGCCAAAAAACATATCAAATGCAAATGGATTTGATGTTAATTGATGAACTTGATGCCAAAACAACATCAAATTGACATCTAACATTGGCGTCAAAAAACACGTCTCTACATCGATTACAGATTACATTGACGTGTTTTTGATGCCAATGTTACATGTCAATTTGATGTGTTTTTAACATTAAGTGCGGTTTATTTATAAACTAATTTCGAGAGGATCACGTGATTATGATTGATCATGGCTGGTCCCGCATCAGCTACTCGCTATCACGCC
The DNA here is from genome assembly GCA_903798115.1 of Danio jaintianensis. Lineage (NCBI taxonomy): Eukaryota > Metazoa > Chordata > Actinopteri > Cypriniformes > Danionidae > Danio > Danio jaintianensis. Next base: position 3,218,625 of record CAIGQV010019150.1, on the reverse strand, counting down.
AATCAGACAAATTCTAACTCTATAAATAACCAGAATTTTTCACTTCAGTCATCTTCGTCTTAAAGAATCCCCCCCTCCACCCCTACTCCTCCCCCTTCTCCTGATAGGGCGGCATGGCAGCCCAGTGGTTAGCACTGTCGTCTCACAGCAAGAATGCCACTGCTTCGAGCCCTTACCGGGCCAGTCTACATGTTTTCTCCATGCTTGCGTGGGTTTTCCCCAGGTTCCCCAGTTTCCTCCCACCGTCCAAGGATATACAATATAAGTAAATTGGCTAATCCAAAGTGGCATCATAGACAACTCTTAGTCAGCTATATCGCTCAGCTCTTCCTAACACAAGCAGGGGAGTTCTCGAGACATACCCGGGCTCAAACTCCCCTCTCACCCTGCAAACGGGAGGGAGCCCCGGGCTGGAGGATCTTCTGAGCTCAGGGCTCTCTCCCGGGACAGCATGCCAAACACGCTTTATTATCAATCATCAGCTAAGTGTGAACTCTTTAAGGTAGTTTACATGAATTGTAGGGCTACAAAATCCAGTGTAAATGTGTATTTTGGTGGTCAAAAGGGCATCGATGTGTGGATGTCAAATGGACGTCAAGGATCAAATCCATTTGCAGTTTTGACGCCAGTGTTCATCAATATGTCAATCTGATGTTGTTTTGAGGTCATGCTGTTGAAAGTCCACTGTAGCCCTGATCCAGCTGTGTCATGAGTTATATTTGAGATTATCCAGCTCCCCACTAAACGCCAGAGTCTTTGATATTGAGCTTGCTGAACTTGAGCGATTTGTCTAAATGCTGTTTTTATTGGTCATTCGGGTATCTGGAGCTCTCAAACGTTTAAAGATAGTGCTGGCCGTAAATCAGGCTGACCTCTGTCCTCTGACTCATCGCTGTCCTCTCGCTGGCCTGGAGGATTTTCCACAGGATTGCACCACACTTACAGCTCTGTGCTCAACACACAGCGCCACCTGCTGGCACACAGACAGACAGACAGACAGACAGACGTTACTGTTGCTTCTGAACATCCAAGCATTGGATATAGAGATTAATTTGCAGATGTGACTCTGGGATTGCTCTGAATGTTCCCCGCAGTAGATGTGTGTGTAGGTGAGCGGTTCTGACCTCCTCCCGCTCCACTGTCGAGACATGTCTTTCTCCACGACTGGAGCTGGAGCTGTCAGACCAGCAAAGCTTTAAAGGGTTTTGACAGTTCTGGGGAAATTCTTCAGGGCTATTAGTCTTATCTGAGGCCACTGGAACTTTAGGTAACAAAATCCCCAGAGATGTGGAAAGGATAGCGAGTCCATGCACCTCTGTGCTTCTCTGCACTGTTGGGAGAGATGGGAATATGTTGCTTTGTGTTCATGTTGGTGTTTTGTAAAACATTCAATCATAATCTGCGTCCGTTTTATTTATTTTTTTCAATTGTAGGGTCCCAAAGGCTATCCAGGACCCGCAGGTCTGCCTGGAGAACAGGTGAGTGGATGAAACACCCCAGACGTCATTTCAGATGATGCTTCAATAGTGTTAATATAAACTGTGAATCTTATAGATCTACAATAGCTAGGGTTTAGGGTTGGGGTTAGGACAACTTTTATTAGTAAGTTTTACCATAGCTACACTAGTCAAAAGGCATTTAGTGGTATTTCAGCTACGTATCAACATTAGTGGTGTTTGCTGATGCAAAAGTTGCTTCTATAATGTTTTAGTGCATTTCTTTGCAGTTGTCTTGGATAAATAGTTATTTGCATCTTTTATCTGATGTTCAGTAGTGAACAATAGATTAGGAACTACATACATAGCAATGCACAAAAAAAACAATCATTTTGGCAAACTATTGCATGCGTGAGCACAACTAACAAGTACAGTAGACAAATTACAGAATTATCTCAATGTATATAAAAAGATGCTATTCTTCAGATTTTAAATATACATGATTTTATGAAGTTTCACAGTGATTTCCCTGTTGAGCATTCATAAAACTAGCAAAATGAAAGTACAAATATGCATTTGTACTTTTGATTCTGACATTTTTGTTTGCTGATGCAAAAGTTGCTTCTATATTTTACTGCAGTATGGCTTTCTTTAGTATTTTTAGTTATAGTAGTTAAGTTTTTAGTTTAGTTTTAGTTAAGTAAATAAATAGGTTTCAAACATTGGGAAGATGAATGCTGGATATTAGCATTGCATTTAAGCCAGCCCAGGCTTATTGGAAACACATATCCAGGGCTACGTTTTTGGGAAACAACAAATACATGCCACGCGATGCAACAAAAAACAACACGTGATGTGACAAGATTCCGGCAATAAGCAATTTGTCTGTCTGCACCAAATGTGACACGATAGAAAGATTTAAACTCCAGCCACTGCAATCACAATGAAATGACAATAAAAAAATACAGGCTTTTAATCTAATGAACCCATATTAAAGCTCTTGAACATTATTAATAGGTGACTGAGTGACTGATGTTGAGTCTCAGTTCTGACTTTCAAAGCGTCTGCTATTTATTTTATTTAAGATCTGAGCTGAACTACCTGTAGTAAAATGTATTTAAGCTGACATTGGGAGCATTTAACACTGAATAAAGCACACAATCACTACCTGAGGTGATCTTTGTCGCAGTAGTTTATGCTATTGTTCTGTTGTGACATCACAGAAATAAAAATGGTTTCTAAAATAGAAATTTTACTCATCGCTGCTTTCGTCGCCTGATTTTAGGACTCAGCCAGCCATTCCATTTCAAACTACTGTATAGAAATAAGCTTGACATCTCTTCTTCTAAACAAACAAACTACACTTGAAGCAAATGTTCTCTAGTTTTGTTATCTGTATAAAATGAACATAAGGTACAGTCTGACCCGTCAGACCTCATGAGTTCCCACCTCCACTTGTCATTTCAGGAGGAGATTTACCATCAAGACCAAGTTGAACATTATGATCAACACATAAGGTTGATTCTCACAGTAGAGACATAGTTTGATTGACAGATTATTAGAAACGGCTATGAATGAGGTTGTGTCGTGACCTCGTTCCCATTGAGTGAGCATTTTTATTAAGCAATTCCAACGTTTAGAAATTAAATGTAAGACACAGTTATTGTTAGATTTTACTCGTGATTCCAAATATGAAATTTAATCACACACTTCGTATGACAATTTGTTGTTTCCCCAATCAAGCAGAGCCATTTCCAAGATGGCTGCCGAGTGAATTGACTTGTCGTAAATGGACTTTGGTTTAACTCTCTCTCTCTCTCTCCGTCGCGCTCTGTGTGTGTTTGACATGGCATTAAACAGATCTGTGAGTTGTACCTTTGTACCTCCTCAATAAGCGCGTCCGGAAGGTTTGGAACTCAATACACGGAGAGTTTGATTGAGTCACAAAGCTCCGTCTTTATCTGCAGAGATGGACATGGGCCAGGGTCAGCCGCAGAAAGATGAACAATAGCAGCTCTATTCATCCGCTGGCAGATGCCTTCATCCCTCATTCACGCTTCTCTTTCTCTCTCCTCAGGGTTTGCCAGGGTTGCCAGGCGTATCTGGGGCGGCGGGTTACCCTGGCAGGCAGGTGCAGTGACCATTATACACAATACAGCATAAAGAATAATGTCAAAAAACATGTAAAAATGCAAATCAATTTGATACCAAAACCTTGACGTCTATGAGACATCCACACATTGATGCTCGTTTGACCACCAAAATATGACACAAAGTTTTATCCATCTGAAAGCATCGATTACAAATTTACACTGGATTTTGTATCCCTACAATGCATGTAAACTACCTTGATGTTAAAACAAGATCAAATTTGTGTCTTTTCAAAGTCTTTTCAGTTGGACTATTGATTTTGTTTTTTGACGCCAATATTAGATGTCCATTTGATGTTATTTTGATGCCAAGTTAGTTGATTGACTTCAAATTGATTTGTATTTTGGACGTATATAGAATAAAACTATCAAGTTTTGTGTATGTGAGTGCTTCAGAAGTGGAAGAAAAAATGATTATTGAATTAAATCTGCAAATGTAAACAGGTTAGAGTGTGGCTATTTTAATTTAGTTGTAAACGTGAGCTTGATGTTCTTGTCAGGTTTATCTTGTATGTGTTTGTGTGTGTTTATCTGTGTATGTCTCGTGTCTCACAGGGTTTGGGAGGACCAGAGGGAAACCCAGGACCTAAAGGTGTCAATGTACGTGTAGCAGTTCATCTAATGATAGGCTAATGTTTTCCTGTCAAACAGAGTATATTTACAGGTTTATCAGTATCAGGATACACTGATAATTGTAAACTGTTGTGTTTTTGCTGTACTGAATCTTTGGTGCAGCACAAAATTAACAATTTTGCCTGCCATTTATTCTAAAACATTGGGGGGCATAAATCTAAGTCTTTATCAGCAACAACACTTTCAAAAATAAAGAAATTATTTATATATTTAATGTTTTTTGATGTGCAAAAAAATGTCGATTTCTATCTTCTTTGAGTATTTTGTATAATTTCAGGAAATCTAGTAAATTTCTTAAATCTTAAATTGTTTTTGTTAGTAGCAACAACACACTAATGAAATGTTTTCAAAATTTTCTCCAAAAGACGGAGCTGAAAATCAGTTTAAAACATCTTGAAATTCTGGATTATTCAGGATTTATAATAAATATTTGTAATGATTTTTGAGTCTGGTGTTGCTGTTGAGCAATATCGAGTGATTAAAGACATAGTTCACCCAAAAATTGTAATTCTGTCATCATTTACTCACCATTTGCTTTTTTAGTCTCTTCTGGTAAACACAAAGAAAGATGTTGTGAAGAAAGCTGTAAACCTGTAAAGATTCAGCATTCAATAGTATTTGTTTTTCCTTCCACTGAAGTCAGTGTTCCAGCATTCTTCAGAATATCTTCTTCTGTGTTCATCAGAAGAAAGAAACTCAAGAAGGTTTGGAAACACTCAATGTAGAGTAAACAGTGAGTAAATTAAAATGTGTGTGTGAACTACCCCTTTAAGTACAGAAAAACTACTGTAGAATAAAAAAGCCTTTTGCTTCCAAACCAATGAATATGCCTGTAAATACAGAATAGAATCTCACATCAGATATCATCTAAAACAATTGTATAATGCATACCACTGATTATGTGTAGTGTGTGTTGAGATCCGAGATGTTCATGTTTCAGAAACACAGGCTCTTTTTCAGCATCTGGCCGTGTGCCGCGGCTCTGGAATGTGCACAGACAGGAGGAGGGCCGATTCTTTCATCTTTGAGCGATAGTACATGTGATCTTACTTAACAAGAAAGAAGAACAGCGCATATAGAGCTCCATCAGCCCGCAGCAAACAAAAACACCATGAATGATGTGTGTGTCTGCTGTTCAACATGTGGAAGAGATCATGTTTCACACCTGATACAGACATGACAATACTGTTCTGCAGAATGGGAACATTAGGTGTAAATTACAGCCATATAGATAATGATGTAGAGTTTTATAAAATGAGGATGATATGTCAAGTCAAGTCAAGTTTATTTATATAGCGCTTTTCACAATGTAGATTGTGTCAAAGCAGCTTAACATAGTTCTAGTAAAGTCCAGATTTCAGAGTTGAAGTTCAGTTTAGTTTAGTTCAGTGTGGTTTAAAGATATGTGAGGCTGTATAGTGTAGATGTTTTTAGATCTCATGGCTTATTCAAAATTCTGAATCTCTTGGCCAGTAGGTGGCGCTGTCCCTAAACTTCTCCAATACCATCAGGGCATGATGGAGAAGACACGCACCAATTTTCATTCCAATTTGCTGGAGCGTTTTAAAGATACAGGCTTGTGTTTTACTCCTAGCACTTGATTTTCTTTATGGTTATAAATTGATGCAGCATCAGAGAGCTTTCAACTATATTAGACCAGCATGAGATCAGAATTCTCTGAGCACTATTTGGGAATGATCTGATGACAGATGGAGGACTAAACATGCAGGTTTTATCTAGTGGTGACTTGTTTGTGTTTCTGTATCAGGGCTTTATCGGACCACCAGGAGTTGCGGGACCGCCAGGACTGGAAGGAGAGAGAGTAAGTACAAACGCACAGATGTGAATTAATAATTGCTCAATAATGCAAATGAGATGCAGGAAACAAGCTCATTAAAGCAAAGCAGCAAACTGTAGATTACAACATGCTCTTCTGCTTTAGTCAGGGTTATTAAAGGGAACGAAGAGTCTCTTAAAGGGACAGTTCACCCATAAATGATTCTGACATTTTTGTTTGCTGATGCAAAAGTTGCTTCTATAATGTTTTAGTGATTTCTTTGCAGTTATCTTGGAAATATTTTTACATCTTTGATCTGATTTTCAGTATAATAAGCTATGGCTTAGGCACTACATAGAAATGAACAAGAATAATAATTTTGGTGAACTATTGCATGTGTTAGCACAACTAATAAGTTCTGAAACGGTTTACTCTCCCTCATGTTGTTCCAAACCCCGGAGACCTTCATTCATCTTCAGAACACAAATGAAGATATGTTTGATGAACTTCAAGAGCTCTCTGACCCTTTATAGACAGCAAGGGTCCTGAAAAGTCCAGAAAGGAACCAAAAACATGGTCAAAACATATTTTATGTGACTTCTTCTGTGGTTCAATCATAATTTTATAAAGAGAAGAAAAATAAAGTCATTATTTTAGCTTTTTTGTCCACAAACGTATACTTGTAGCTTTATAAATATGATTTATCTATCAAGGGGGTCTTCTTTTTCAGTACTTTGTGTAATTCATATGCATTTAATTCAATTACATCTCATTCAGTAATCAAACTTTGTATCATTGTTTTCAGGGATAATGATTGGATAACCTGTGATGGGTTATTCCAACAAACCATTTTCAAAGACGACCTGTTTTTGATATTAAATGATGAAGTTTGCCAAACAGGGACAAATTTGCATGGACTGTTTAGATGATGTCCCTTGCTGTCTATGGAGAGTCTCTCACATTTCATCAAAAATATGTTTATTTGTGGTTTTGGAATGACATGAGGGTGAGTAATGACAGAATTACCATTTTTGTGTGAACTATCCCTTAAAATTTGCAGTAGGTAGGATTGTTCAGCCAGTTGAACTTGGTATTGCAGTCCAAATGTAAAACATTAGATTCAGTCCTCAGACGCACACACAGGTTGTCAGATTGATGACAAACAGATGCGATTGTGATGAAGGTCGAGTCTTACACTGTAAGCTGCTCAGCTAATGTTATGTTTGTAATATTTATGTTATTTGCTAATGAAATGTGTATTTTAATAACTCTGAATCTACATGACTTTTCTGAGGCTGCTTCTGTCCTCCAGAGGGAGCATTTTCAGCCGCATCCGCATACATTGAGAGCCTTCCTGACTGAAATCAATTACACTGTTTTCCAACATCTGGCAACCCAGGGTGCTGTGATATAATTGTCTAAACTGGCAGTGGGAGGAGTTGCGCAAATCAAAACAAAGCCAGACATTCCGACACGGAACACACATTCACAAAGCAGAACAACTGACTTTAGCATTGATTCTCAGATGGGTTAGGGCATGTTTATGAAACATCTGCAAACATATTATGGTCTTTTTATGCTTTAGAAGTGTCAGAAAGTGTAATCCTGCTGATGCCGGTGTGGTTTGGACATGTTGCGCTGACACTGAACATGGTGATGAGAGCAGATTCACAGTTGATTTGATTGACTTTAGTCCCCTGATGATTGGAGAACACAGGATTGATGACCATTCATTGAATGATTATTAAACCATAATCAATGTTTTTCAGGGAGTTCCGGGTCCGAGAGGAAACACGGGTCCTAAAGGAAGACAGGTAAAGACATTAATATGCAAATGAGTCATGCATATTTACAGCAGATGAAGGTAGTGGTGGAGAAAAGAAAGCTGGAAACTGAAGAAAGAATGTGTTGTTGTCATCTGCTGGCCAGCTGGAGCCAGTGGCAATATTGCAGATGGAAGATCTTATGAAAACTATAAAAGTGTACATTAGTAAAGAAACATCGCTCTAATGCGTGTGTGTGTGTACGTCCGTGTGTTTGTGTGTGCGTGTGCACGTGTGTGTGAGTGTGTTTACGTGTATTTATATATCTTTATATGAATATGATGATTTGTAACACCCATATATCAGAGCTGATTTGAATAAGTCAGTCTTCAAACATGCCGTAGCTCCAGAGAGCCGCAGAAGCACGTTTCTCTCTACTGTACGAAGGGCTGAAATCCTCAAATCACAGCCCAGATCCAGCGTGTGGTGCCAGCTGGGTGCGCGCCCGCCGTCTGCTGCTGCAGGATCATTAATCAAAGCTTCTCCTGGCCGGATGAAAGACATCCAGAGCCTGTGGGCGACGACAGACACAAGCAAACATGCAGAAAAAACAGCAGATTCTTTGACAGTAACGTGAGCGTGTCAGCATGCAGGATGTAGACCGATGAAGCGCTGCGTCTCCTCGGGAAAACACAAACACTGACAGAGTGCTGATCTTATGCTTCCACAGGGGGTGGTGGGAGACCCGGGAGAACGAGGACCCCCAGGACCAGATGGTAATCAGGTGCGTGTGTCTTCTTCACTCATTTGTGTCTTATTTTACAAACGTTCTGCGTTTTTATGTGAAAAAGTTTGCGCACCCCATTGAATTCCATATTTTTCAGTATCAGGACATAATTATGAACCCTCCTGTTGACTTACTGGTCAAAAATGAATCGGGCACCATTCTAACAGCAGAAGAAAAACAGCCTAAACAATGATTCAGTGGCTTTTCTAAAATCACACCAATATTACAAAAATTAATCACTTTCTTCTTCTTTTTTTTTGGAAAAATGAAAATACTGTTCTGCAGAATGGGACATTAGGTGTAAATTACAGCAATATAGATAATGATATAGAGTTAAATGAGTATGAGTGAGGCTGTGTAGTGTTCATAATCTCATAGACGTTTTAGATGTCATGGCTTATTCAAAATTCTGAATCTCTTGGCCAGTAGGTGGCGCTGTCCCTAAACTTCTCCAATACCATCAGGGCATGATGGAAAAGACACGCACCAATTTTCGTTCCAATTTTCTCGAGCGTTTTAAAGATACACACTTGTTTAAGTTCAAATGACATCATAAAACACCTCAAAATGCTAATCGGTTTAATGCCAAAACTTTGACATCCACACATTGATGCTCTTTTGACCTCCTAAATTTGTGTCTTATTTTGCAGAACTAATCTCTACCACATATAAGGCCTGCTAGTATGTGTTTTCTCTGATGGGACAGCTGTCTGATCTATTAACATTTAGTCTCCGCTAAATGGGTATAAATTAGATTTTCAAATCCCGTGCTATATGCACATTTAACTAGGCTACATCGGCTAAAGCACAACCACCAGGTCACGGCCCAGTACCAACTCATGAAAGAGTTTAAAATGATATCGTAGAAACTGCGTAGAAACAAATGCGTTCCAGACCTGAAGTGGTTTGAGCGATCAGGTTTATATCTGTCTGTATATTATACATATTATATCTGAACACATAAAGTGAGCAGGTGTAAACAGGCACATACAGTCATGTAAAAAGTAGTGAAAGTCATGTGAAAAACCCTATTGAATGTCATAGTTTTCATTATCAGGACATAATTATGAACCCTCCTGTTGACTTACTGGTCAGAAGCGACCCGAGCACGGTTCTAACAGCAGAAAAAACATCCTTAACAATGTTTTTTATCTTGAAGTTTTGTGGCTCTTCCTAAAATCACACCAATATTACAAAGAATTAATCATTTTCTATTTTCTCATTTCATTTTTCTTTTTTTTTTTTGAAGTCACCATAAAAACTACTGCCGCGCACGCACGCACACACACACACACACACACACACACACACACACACACACACACACACACACACACACACACTAATAATCTGCTGCTTTAACTGTTATGAATACTGTCCTGCTAAACACTTTATCCACTTATGCAGGTGCTTTATAAAACTCCCCTTTACTGTAGTGAGAGTGGAGTGTTGTCCACTGAGTGAACACTGCTGAAATACTGCACACTGATGAGGGAACACCCAAATGTTTACAGAGTGTGTGATGAAGATCAACTTGTTTCTTCATGCAGAATAGATTTGAGGAGTGATGTTAAACTGATCTGCTTTATGTTAGAGGTTTAGTGAAGACGGCTCACTTTGACCCGAAGAGCGTAATAATGTACACAGAATTATAAGATTCAATTCATCTTTATTTCTCTAGCGCTTTTACAATGTAGATTGTGTCAAAGCAGCTGAACGCAGAAGTTCTAGTGAACAGAAAGTGAACAGTCCAGTTGTAGATGACACAAGGGTCCAAAAAACTCTATGGTCTTCTTACAATGTGGAAGATAACACCTCAGATGATCTACATCAGACATCTCATGTGTATATTCAGAACACAAATGAAGATATTTTAGAGTAATGTGAGAGCTCCTCATCCTCCATAGACAGCAAGGGTCTCGAGACGCTCAAAGAAAGGAAAAGACCAAAAACATCCTCAAAGCTCTCCATGTGTCTGCAGTGTTCAGCTGTAATCATGCCAAAACTGTAACAATGGCTTAGTTCGCCAATGTCTGCCGCTTCTGTGTGTGTGTTTACTACGGTAAGGGTGGCGCTTGTGTGTTGTGCTGCTGATATAATGGTGATACGTTATACTGCCTGTAATAAACACACGCACTGACGACCTGACGCAGGAGAGAAAACATTGGCAAACAGTTGTACAGTTGAACCACTGTGGGAATGGTTTGACAATGTCTTTGTTTCCTTTTCTGGATGTTGAACGTCTTGCGACCATGTTTTGTAATGAATTTTTGTCTGAACTGACCCTTTCACATACACTAGGATATGGAATATGTCCTGATTTTTCAAAAATGTGAATGTTGTAGGGTGTGAAAACACTTCGTCAACATCAGATTTGATATTTAAATGTGCTCTATAATCTCTGTCTGTAAGTTTTAGGTTCAAACCGACGTCATAAAACACCTCAAAAAATGGAAATGGATTTGATGTCAAGCCTTGATGTCTATTAGACGTCCACACATTGATGCTCTTTTGACCACCGAAATAACAACACAAAATATATTATAATAATATAAGGAGTCTTTTATTCGTCTAAGAGTTCAGGTTTTACACTGGATTTTTTGTGTATCTCTACAACGCATGTCAACGTCAAATGAATGTCTAACATTGACTTATAAAAACAAGTCAAAACTCAATCACAGGACAGTCCTGTTACTGATTTTGAAATGTTTTTATGCCAGTGTTAGATGTCAGTGTGGTAATGTTTTAACATCAAGGTAGTCAATCGACATCAATTCAGATAGCATTTTTGATGTCCTCAAGGTGCCCGCTGGGAAATCACTTGTCCATGAACAGTGGAACATTCTAAATTTCATTCCAGAATTTGGCTCCATCATATTTCATAAACGCAACCCTTCCAGCTGCAACCCTGTACTGGGAAACACCCATACACACTCATTCTCACACACACACTCATACACTACGGCCAATTTAGTTCATCAATTCCCCTATAGCGCATGTGTTTGGACTGTGGGGGAAACCGGAGCACCCGGAGGAAACCCACGCCAACACGGGGAGAACATGCAAACACACACAGAAACATGAGACGTATGAATAGATTGTGATGTTGTGTTGTGTTGTGTGTTTCAGGGGCCCATTGGAGGAACCGGCAGCAGTGGATTCCCAGGCTTGAGAGTGAGTCTCAAACACACACACATATATAGACATATACACATACTGTATACACACACACCTGCATATACGCACACACATATACACAAACACATAAACACAATCACACATAGACACACACACACACTGAGTGTTTAGTATCTGCTCACTCCTGTCAGTGATTCTGAGCATGTTTCAGTGGCGTGGAGCAGAACAGTCTGATCTTAAATCAGCTTCATACTGATCAGATAAATCATGCAGAACTACTCAGATGAACGTTCATCGTGCCTCACACCAAATAAACATTAGCAGAGCATTAAACAAGCATCACTTCAGCTGCACACACACACACACACACACACACACACACACACACACACACACACTTGATTTCAGATTGATTTTTATTGTAAAGATTTTACAGTCTGTGATTTCACATTGATTTTCTCATGATGATTTGAGAATCTGTGATTTCAGATTGATTTTGTGTTGTGATTGTTTGAGTCTGTGATTTCAGATTGATTTTGTGTCCTGTAGATTTGAGAATCTGTGATTTCAGATTGATTTTGTGTTGTGATTGTTTGAGAGTCTGTGATTTCTGATTGATTTTGTGTCCTGTAGATTTGAGAATCTGTGATTTCTGATTGATTTTGTGTCCTGTAGATTTGAGAATCTGTGATTTCAGATTGATTTTGTGTTGTGATTGTTTGAGAATCTGTGATTTCTGATTGATTTTGTGTCCTGTAGATTTGAGAATCTGTGATTTCAGATTGATTTTGTGTCCTGAAGATTTGAGAATCTGTGATTTCAGATTGATTTTGTGTTGTGATTGTTTGAGTCTGTGATTTCTGATTGATTTTGTGTCCTGAAGATTTGAGAATCTGTGATTTCAGATTGATTTTGTGTTGTGATTGTTTGAGAGTCTGT
>CAIGQV010019150.1:3164919-3179779 GCA_903798115.1 Danio jaintianensis | reverse complement strand
GTGTGTGTGTGTGTGTGTGTGTGTGTGTGTGTGTGTGTGTGTGTGTGCGCGCGTGCGTGCTTTAGGGCCCGAGGGGAGCAGACGGCCTTCTAGGAGAACCAGGCCCTGAGGGTGGAAAGGTGCAGTACAACACACACACACTCTCACATACACCCATACATACAAACAGACACTTTCACACGCACGCACACACACACATACAGAGTTCTGATGGAGAAACTCTTCCTTTGGCAGGGAGAGAAAGGCTCCGCGGGGAAGGCTGGAGCTCCGGGTTTCATCGTAAGCACTTGTGCATGTCTCTGCTGAACTCTGCATGCGGGAGCATCAACACAGCTGCTCATGTGTTCATTCATGTGTTCACAGTCTGTGCTCAGCCTAGTGTTCATTACATACTGTCAGATTCACTCTCGTATGAGCTTAGTTTCCCGCTCCCCTCAATTGTTATTTACACCTGTGTGTGTGTGTGTGTGTGTGTGTGTGTGTGTCTGTGTGTGTGTGTGTGTGTAGGGTCAAGCTGGAGTTCCAGGGAAAAGAGGAGCTTCAGGAAAGCCTGTAAGTCTGTGTTGTTACTAACCAGAAATAATGCACCTTAACTAAACTTAACTAACTAAAGTAAACTAAATGAAATATAACTAAACTGACCTAACCTTCACTAAAGTAGCCTGAACTGAACTGTGGTTAGTGTTGAGTTCATACTCAAGTGACTCTAATGAATCGCTTCAGTGAATCAGTCACAATGATTCTCGATTCACTGAACTGCATCATTTGTGTAATTGAGGGATTTTCGTTCAGACGAGATGTATTATTGTTTATTAAATATTATTTACATTTAAATGTTATTTCATGGATTTTATTGAATGTCTTTTAATACTCAAAACTACATTAACTAATAATTATAACTACATTCATAGATCTGCAGGTTTTTTTATTAATTTTAGGATTTATTAGTTGCCATGGCTTTAGCCAGTGATCTTGTGCTTTTGTAATTGTGTGTTTATCATTTTCTATGTGTAAATACAGATTTCATTGATTATTATGTCAGTTTTACTTTAATTGTTTTAGTTTTATTGTTTTTGTCATTTTGGTAATGATTTGTATGTATATTTATTCATTTGTTTCTTTCTTTCTTTCAGCACATCAAACTAAACTAAATGATGTTCTATTTTTAGTTTATATTAGACATTAGGTTTGGATAATATCCTACGTCTAGTGATTCATTCATTCATTCACTCATTTTCCTTCGCCTTAGTCCCTTTATTCATCAGGGGTCGCCACAGTGGAATGAACCGCCAACTATTCCAGCATATGTTTCACACAGCGGATGCCCTTCCAGCTGCAACCCGTCACTGGGAAACACCCATACACACTCACTCTCTCACACACACACTCATACACTACAGCCAATTTAGTTCATCAATTCCCCTATAGTGCATGTGTTTGGACTGTGGGGGAAACCGGAGCACCCGGAGGAAACCCACACCAACACGGGGAGAACATGCAAACTCCACACAGAAACGCCAACTGACCCAGCCGGGACTCGAACCAGCGACCTGAGTGCTGTGAGGCGATCGTGCAACCCACTGCGCCCCCGTGACGCCCGTCTAGTGATTTAAAGAATGTATAATCTGACATGGGCTGCACGGTGGTACAGTGGGTAGCACATTCGCCTCACAGCACTCAGGTCGCTGGTTCGAGTCCCGGCTGGGTCAGTTGGTGTTTCTGTGTGGAGTTTGCATGTTCTCCCGTGTTGGCGTGGGTTTCCTCCGGGTGCTCCGGTTTCCCCCACAGTCCAAACACATACACTACGGACAATTTAGCCTACCCAATTCCCCTATAGTGCATGAGTGTGTGTGAATGAGTGTGTATGGCTGTTTCCCAGTGATGGGTTGTGGCTGGAAGGGCATCCGCTGTGTAAAACATATGCTGGAATAGTTGGCGGTTCATTCCGCTGTGGCGACCCCTGATTAATAAAGGGACTAAGCCCAAAAGAAAATGAATGAATAATCTGACATTAGGAAGTCAATTATGAATTATTATTGTTATTATTAATGTTGTGTGTGTTTTTCAGGGAGCAGCAGGTTCTCCAGGCAGCGCCGGTGATCAGGGCCCTCCAGGACCACCTGTGAGTATTAAAATAAACATAATTTTCAATCTCATTTACATAAAAATATGTGTGTTTACTTCATAAATCTAGATTATTGTGCACCACATGATCATAGCAGGAAGACTTTGTTGAACTGAGTAAAGAAGTAAACCTTATTCATGTGCACAGACTGTTCATGTGTCAATCTATAATGCTTCTGTGCTTTACAGCATATCTATCATTATTAATATATATGTTAAAATATATAGTATTTATAATATTCAGTATAAAACAGGCCAGAGATAAGTTATCTCTCGATTGTTTAACATCCAGTGAAATCCTAAATCTGATTCACATCCACAAAGCAGTGTTTAATGTAAATACTGTTTGTCTTTTGGGAATTGTGCATGATTTCATATTTATTTCATATTTATTTAAATGGTTTTGATCGTTTAGGGGGCCAGAGGGCCTCCGGGGGACGCGGGACCAGATGGAGAGCAAGGTCACGAGGTACTTCCAGAAAGAGTCTTGGTTTTAGTGAATAACAGATTGTTGTGCATCTGATTATGCTGTAAAATGTGCATTTATCTTGTGTATACAGCATAATCAGACTAGTCATTCATTAATTTTCCTTCGGCTTACTCCCTGATTATCAGGGGTCGCCACAGCGGAATGAACCGCCAACTATAGTCAGGCTGTTACAGCTTATATTGATAATAGTTTAATTCATGCTTAAGTGTACTTAAAGGGTCAGTTCACCCAAAAAAGTAAAGTTACTCACTATTTACTCGTCCTCATGTGCTTTTAAACCTTTAAGAGATTCTTTTATTCTGTTGAACATCAAAGAAGATATCTTGAAGAATGCTGAAAACCTGTAACCATTGACTGCCATAGTAAGAAAAAAATTCTACGGCAGTCAATGGTTACTGGTTTTCAGCATTCTTCAAGATATCTTATTTGATGTTCAACAGAAGAAAGAAACTCATAAATGTTTCAAGCACATGAAGGGAGAGTAAATGATGACAGAATCTTCATTATTGTGTGAACTACCCCTTTAATACAGTATAAACTACAGTAAACTGCAGAATCATTAATGCACTACAGTCAATATGCTCACAGCTTCATATCTGTGTGTTTCCTCTATTCTGACGTTATGTTTTTGTTTTTTCTCTTTTGTGCACACACAGGGGCCTCCAGGACCTGAAGGAGAGCAGGGGCCTGTGGGTGAGCCTGGACTCAAGGTGAGATTTAACCCAGTAAAACCTGATTTTTAACCTAATGATCATCATCATCTAATGTGGATTGACAAGTCTATATAAACAGGGTAGTTCAGTTCAATACTTCTGAAGACCTTTTTAAGACTCATTCACTCATTTTCCTTCAGCTTAGTCCCTTTATTCATCAGGGGTCGCCACAGCGGAATGAACCGCCAACTTATCCAGCATATATTTTACGCAGCGGATGCCCTTCCAGCTGAAACCCATCACTGGGAAACCCATACACACTCATTCACACACTCACTCATACACTACGACCAATTTAGTTCATCAATTCCCCTATAGCGCATGTGTTTGGACTGTGGGGGAAACCGGAGCACCCGGAGGAAACCCATGCCAACACGGGGAGAACATGCAAACTCCACACAGAAACACCAACTGACCCAGCCAAGGCTCGAACCAGCGACCTTCTTGCTGTGAGGCCACAGTGCTGACCACTGCACCATCCCGCAACCCACCTTTTCAAGACTCTTTACATGCATTTTAAGACCTCAACATCACTTTCACCGATAACATTGGAGATGTTTTAACTGTGTGTGTTTTCAGGGTGAACAGGGGTCTGCTGGAGAACAGGGTGAAGCGGGTCAGCTGGGCGTCAGAGTGAGTGTGTTTTGATATTGTGATGTGAGCCCGTCACACATTTTTCCAAAATCAAAAGAAACAAATCATAAATCTCATCCTCCATCTATAATATTTATTCATAATCTCGCTGATTTGCTTGTAATAATAACTTGACTGCTAGCTCGCTGATGGACGGTTTTCCCATGATGCGCTTGTAAATCCCATAATAATTTGTTTTTTTAATAATTATTTGTTTGTTTCAGGGTCCTCCAGGTCCACCTGGAGAAGACGGACATCAGGGGAAAGATGGACCCAAGGTCAGACTGCAGATCATTTCGGGAGAATACTTTAAACTTATATTTGCATGATGCTTTTATGCCAAATAACATTCCGTTTAATGTGCTTTTCTTACTGGAACATGTTTATAAAGTTAGGCAGTTTCATTTTGGTACTTTTGTAAAAAAAAATGCAACAAAATAAGCTTTAATTTATTAATTCTGTTTGTATTATTTAATTCGATTACATATTATAATGATTGTGAAAACAGTTGTACCAAAACACACTTGTATTCTGCAAAGCAAGATTCTAATGTACTGTACATTTTCATATATTAATTAAAACACTTCTCAGGGTGAACCAGGAGACCGTGGACCAATGGGAGAGTCCGGTGAACGGGGTGAGATCGGAGAATCCGGCCCTCCAGGACTACCTGGAGATCCTGGGCAAAAAGGCTTTCCGGTGAGCAGTGAAAGAGTGGTGCAGTGGATGTCATTTAGTTGTGTGTATTTGTGCTCATTTAGTTGTGTGTTTGCGCACGTGCAAACAAAATCTATCCAAATGGCTGTTTAGACAACGCAGTTGAGTTTTGAGATTGTTCTGATGTGAATATTAAGGCAGACATTTCCTCATCAGGGACCAGAAGGCAAACAGGGTCTGCCGGGAACCCGTGGACGTCCAGGGAAGAAGGTAAAAGGTTATTTAAAAAAAATTTATTATAGCCACCAAATTGCTTGATTACAAGATGCAAATTACTACAAATTAATTGCAGACGGGTGAAGACCAATGTGGAGTATTGTGAGGGAAATAAATGGGTCCTAGAATAGAGCCCTGAGGCACTCCTTACAGATTCAAGTGACTTTTACAGCTTCATTTGATAACTTTAATGAACATGAACTAATTATGAATAATAATTCTATAGCAGATATTACATTTAGATGTACATTTAGTCATTTAGCAGATGCTTTTATCCAATGCATATTACGAATGAGGAAATCATTGTGTGATTCATTGTAAAGAGGCAAAACTCACAGAAAAGTGCTATAAATACTACGTTTCTGACAGTATTAGAAGAACATAAGTTATATTAGGGAGAAAATAATGTTTTTTATTATATACAAAATAATAAGTCCAGGCACTCGAAAAATAAGTGAAAAAAGTTACAAAGCCTTTATTAACATGGCTGTTGTGCTAAAAACAGCACTCAGACACACATACAAGCTTCTGCAAACTTGCCTTCATCAAGGGTCATTTATTTGTTTGTTGTTATTAATTTTAATAAATGTAAAGGTGGCACGTATCAAATGCTAGAGAACATTTGATTTACCGTATGAGGTGACGTCAAATAATTAGTTGATTTGTTGTCCTAAATTTTGTCCGTTTTGGAGACACTAGATTATAGATATCCTTAACACTGAGGGCGTACTCACACTGCAGTAGGTACAGTTGCCTTGAACCATGCCGAAGCACACTTGTTCCTCCTCCCCTCTCCCCCTCGGCCTGCACTCACACTGCAGTTTCACCTTCCGAGCCAGAGCACGCTTCCGTCATGGATGATGCTCTGTTCAGTTTAGCAGAAGAGAAGCGCTCTCGCTCAGCAGTGGACATTGCTGTAGTTATATTGGTTTGTATTATGTTTAGTGGTTTGGGATGCAGTGACACACAGTCAGATCTTCTGCTGAACAGATCCAGCACTGTTGACGCTCATAAATGATCATAAAGTCCTGGTGCTGCAGGTATTAGGAGGTCTGCTGAAGGTGCAGCTGTTGTGCAGCGAGGGGTTTGTGTCTGTAATAAACTATGACAGTTCGTGTTCATTGAACAGTAAGAATGATTAATAAATCCATATCAAACAGTCCCTTAAAGTGACGTCTCTTCTTCAGTTTCGCACTCTCACTACAAGCGTACTGCGCCACAGCCCAACCGAACCGCGCTCTGGCACACCTCTTCTAACCAGGTCAGGGCCGGCCAACTGAACCGTGCCTGGGCCCAGTTCGGAGCACTCACACTTGTCAAACGCGCCTAGGCATGGTTCGGATAGCCTAGTGTGAGTACGCCCTGATACTAACGTCTAAAAAAACTTTAATTACGAATTCATGGGGGCTTTTCCTAAAAGTAATATTAGTCATTAATGCACTGTGAACTGATGTGAACAATTGACAAACATCTTTAAAGGGCCAGTTCAGTTCATACACTGATCTTAACCAATAAAACATTATTTTGAGAGGGTTGCCAGTTACTAATAGCCCTCATTAGCAAGGTCATAGGGACACACTTTACACATTGCATTGGATTTATCTGTATATTTTCAATGTTTATTGTTCTCTATCTTAGGGTGAGAAAGGGCCACCAGGTCACCTTGGAGAAATGGGTTCTTCTGGTGAATTGGGTCAAACGGGTGAACGAGGACTCAAAGGTGCTCGAGGAACCAGAGGACCTGCAGTTAGTGTGCTTTCTGCTTTAACACACCTTTAACAACTCTTTCTACAAGTCTAATAGTGTTAACACGGGTTTAAAAAGTGGGGAGACACCAAATGTGGGGACGTTTTTCCATTTAAATAACATTTCCTGCACATACAGTTGATTTATTCGTCCTCCTGTGAATTTATTATTCTTCATTTCCAAATATTCCCCAAATGATGTTGAACAGACTCAGGAATTTTTCACAGTATTTCCTATAATATTTTTTCTTCTGGAGAAAGTCTTATTTGTTTTATTTCGGCTAGAATAAAAGCAGTTCTTAATAGTTTTAAAGCCATTTTAAGGTCAATATTATTCGCCCCCTTCAGCAATATTAGTGTTGGATTGTCTCCAGAACAAACCACTGTTATACAATCACTTGCCTAATTACCCTAACTTTACCCTAATTACCCTAGTTAAGCCTTTAAATGTCACTTTAAGCTGAATACTAGTGTCTTGAAGAATATCTAGTCTAATATTATGTGCTGTCATCATGGCAAAGATAACAGAAATCAGTTATTAGAGATGAGTTATTAACACTATTATGTGTAGAAATTTGTTGGATAAATCTGCTCTCCATTAAACAGAAACTGGGGAATAAAATATTCAGGGGGGCCTAATAATTCTGACTTCATACGTCATCATATATTTTGAAATATTACAAAAATGTCTGCTTATATAAATATATATATATTTTAAAACCAGTGGAATTACAAATATGCACATATATATGAACTATAATTTTATATATGTGTTTTATGATAAATATATTAAAATATATAAATATAAGCGGACATTTTTTGCAATATTTCAATATATATGATGCATAAATTACACATATTTCATATGAATAATAATGTTTATATATATCCATGTATCATTTTTCTATATGGCTAATAAATGGAGTTTTGTGAATATTCTGAAGCCAAACGTTGTCACGTATGTGTCGCTGTATTTAATTTCAGCACTAGGGGAGCTGCAGGCCAGATAATAACAGACGTTTACTGTGTAAATGTTGAATTTGCAGAGCAATATGTTGGAGGATTTTTTAATAATGAGATATTAAAAATGCTTGCTGAATTGCTGAACATGCTGAGACTCAAATCCGCTGTTTATTCTGGCTCAATTAATGCACGGGTAAACATTAGCAGGATTTGGAAGCAAACCAAAGCGTTCTGATGGGACTTACTGTAACAACGTTAGAGACGCTGGCTGCTAATCCGCTTCTCTTGTACAGTGCAGTTCAACGCCTGCTGGGTTTATAAGCAGAAAAATGTCTGCCGTTGTTTTGTTTTGCCCGAGCGCTTCCCTCTGGATCTGAAATGTAAAAAGCAAGTGTAGTTTTAGGAAATCCAGCGTCTTGTTTTCATAAGTTTTCTGTAATGAGATGAGCAGCAGGAGTCGCTTTTAAAGACGCCATTCAATAATGTGCTTTTCAGGACAGGTTATTTTTAGCAGGTTATTTGTGGCGGATAAATACACAAGCTAAACACCAGCACTTATGTGTGTTTTATTCATTACTTTTCAGGGCCAGCCGGGAGTTATGGGACCCCAGGGAGAACCTGGAGCGCAAGGTTACACCGTGAGTTGCAGATTCAGAAGTTAAACACACACACACATTCACATTTTGCAAATTCCTGAATTACTGCTTTTGTGTGTGTAACGTACTTGAAAATCATACTTAAGTAAAAGTACAGCTACCTTACTAGAAAATGACTGGAACACTGCAAAACATGCTTCTCTTACGCTTCTCTGAGTTTGACTTGTTTCTAGTCCAAATATCTACAAATTCTTAAATCAAGAAGCATTTTCTAGACAAGCAAAACATATAGTGTTGTGTTTCAGAAATAATGAGTCAAAATGAAGAGAGTTTTTCCTTAAAACAAGCAGAATAATCTGCCAATGGGGTTCATAATCTCATTTTTGCTTTGAAGTAAGATTATCTTCTTATGCCATTGGCAGATTATTTTGCTTGTAATTCACACTCAAAGTGTTGGACTTAAATGTGAAGAGTTTAAAGAGTTTAATATCCTTCATCTATACTTTGATAGTTTTTATATGTATTTTAAGTATTATTGAGTCAAGTAATTAAATTACTTATTGATCAAGTAAGTTACTTTTTTTACACAATATAATTAGAATCTCAAAATATCTGAATATTTACAGATATTGGGCTCTATTTCAATGATCTAGGTGCAAAGTCTTAAGCGCATAGCGCAGAAGCATTAAGGGCGTGTCCGAATCCACTTGTGCTATTTTAAGGACAGATAAAGACGCTCTGCAGCCTGGTGCATGGTCTAACAGGGTTGTGCTTATTCTCCTAATGAGTTCTGGGTGTGTTTTGAGCATAACGTGCATTAAACCAATCAGAGTCTCATCTCCCATTCCCTTTAAGAGTCCCCCATTCCCTTTAAGAGTTGCGTCCCGCCATGGTGCATTCACTATTTACTTGGCGGACTTTGTAAGTGGAAAAACTGAACGCTTCACTGGCGAGAAAACAGTTAAACAGAGCATCTGCAGCGCCAGGATAAAGAACCAGCCTCCTCCGTTCAGCCTCTTTACTTTCACTTTACTTTACTTTTACTCTTTACTCCTTTACTTTGGTGGAGTAAGGAAACGGTGGAAACTCACTCTGCTGAAGACATCCATCAGCCTACATATTTAATTTCGGTAACACTTTATTTTGATGGTCCCTATTGCACATTTTGTTGACTAAACGTTGCATTGCAACCACATGCCAATTACTTGTCATTTGAGTATTAGTAGACTGTCTGCTTAATATCTGCTGATACTGCTCCTTCAACACATTTAACTGACTATAAGAAACTATGCAAGTACATGTCAACTTACACTAACCCTAATCCCAACCTAATAGTCTACTTATAATGTGATTTTGATATGTAGATGCAATGTAACTTAAATTCAACAAAAGGACCATCGAAATAAAGTGATACCTTAATTTCCTTTAAGCGTTTGTCATATTTGTTTCAAAACTATTTCTTAAATCAGTTCTAATCTCCAGCAAAGGAATAAATGAAGAATAATAATGAAGTGTGGTCAAAAAACTGAGTCCTGTTCTTATGCGCATATGGTGATGCAGACGTCTCCAAAACCCCACAGGAGGACAAATCTAAACTGGTTTTTATTAAAACAAATATAAATATGCAGATAATAAATAATAATAATAATAATAATAATAACATTATACAGATGCAGATTGTCATGAATATACATGGCATGGAGACAGTGGCTTTTATATCTATGTAGTAAATAATAATTTTTGTAATCCTTTAATTGTTTTCATCTGTAAAGATATTTGTGTGTTGCTGTTCATCCTGTGTGTATTCAGCAATGTGTACGCGTTTGGACCTGCATAGGTGCATAACTAACGCGCTCTGCTGGACTTTAGAGCAGCTTTTAGTTGGTCAATGGCGCGGCCTATTTCAGTTCCTCAGAATAGCAACGCACCAACAATGCGCCTTAACACACCTCCTTTATAGACCAGCACACCCAGGAGTCCACAAAGTGGTGCAAATGGATTTACTATTTAAACAACGCGATGCAAAACATCAATATTACAGTTGCGTTGGTCTGAAAATAGCAACAAATCACGCCAAACACACCTTGCGCCTTATTGCGCCGGGTGTATGATAGGGCCCACAGTCTGTGATCTGGACTAGGAAATCATCAGGTTTATCTTATATTTCTCTGTTTTTTATTACACTATAGGGTGACACTGGGAAACCAGGTCCAGCAGGCCCCCCGGGACCAAAGGGAGAAAAGGTTATACATTATATTCTGATATCTTGAATGCTAATCTCTATTTTCTGGATGCAGTTATAGTATGGGATGCTTAAAACTGCAATCTGACGTTAACTCGATCATATTTATAATTAGTGGCAGAGTTTAGAATGCGTATGAGATGCTGAGTTTGACTGATGTTTCAGGGTTATCCAGGAGAAGACAGTAAAACGGCTGGACCGCCCGGGCCCTTAGGTGAACCAGTAGGTCTTAATTTCCTTTAACCTCCAACATCTGGAATCTGATATTACATAATAAAGAGCCGGTGATGTTTATGTCGGTTTACTGAAAAATAAGCCAACGTGTGAGTGTTTGTGTGTGCAGGGCACAGTAGGGGAGAAAGGAGAACGAGGACAGCCTGGAGATGACGGTTATCAGGTCAGTGTGTCTTCAGGGGGAATTTCATTTCTGTTTGCTTTCATTTAATTTAGTGAAGGAAAACAGGTTGTGTTTAGCTTAGAGAGAGAGAGAGAGAGAGAGAGAGAGAGAGAGAGAGAGAGAGAGAGAGAGAGAGAGAGAGAGAGAGAGAGGAATCACTGGACTGTCATTGGAGATTGGAATTAAAAAAATATTTTTTAGGGAATTATTAAGAGCTAATACAGCCACATATTATCACCATAGGAACCACACCCTAGCAACCGCATAGCAGTGAACACCTCAGCAGTTCAATAACAACCTAGCAACCACAAAGCGTCATGTTACATGGTTGGGCAAGTGTATAGTCTTTAACATTACCCTAGAAACCAGCTAGAGCACACTAAAAACCAATTAGCAACATGATGATAAGCCACTAACAACACCTTAGCAACCACTTAACACTACTCTAGCAACCACATAGCAACACATTAAAAACCGCAAACCACATATTGGGATAATGTTTAGAACACCTCAGCAAATGTGTAGCAACACCCTATTGACCTTGCAGCAACATAACAATCACTCAGAACACCTTAGCAACTGCATAGCAACAAACCATCACTTTAATAACAACATACCAACATAAATACACTAAGAATACCTTAGCAACAACATAACATCACCCTAGCAACTACATATCAACATAAAAAAACACTCGGGCATACTTTACATACTGTACACATACTTTACAAACCACATAGCATCACCCTGGCAACCACATATCAACATACTTACACTTAGAAAACATTAGCAACAACATAACATCACCCTAGCAACCACATAGCAAAACAAAACACTCATAACACCTTAACAACCACATAACATCACCCTAGCAACCACAGAACAACATAAAACACTCATAACACCTTAACAACCACATAACATCACCATAGCAACCACATTGTAACAAAACCACTTATAAAGCATTAGCAATCACTTAACACCAATACCCTAATAACCACAAAGCAACATAAAAACCACTCAGTATACCTTAACAACCATGTAGTATCACCCTAGAAACCACATAGCAACATAAAAAACAAATAGAATACCATAGCAACGACATAACATCACCCTAGCAACCATGTTATAACATCAAAACCTTAGCAACCACATACCATTACCTTAACAACAAAGTAATTTCACCCTAGCAACTGCATAGCAGCATAAAAGACACTCAGTATACCTTAGCAACCACATAACATCCCACTAGCAACCACATCACCTTAGCAACACCTTAGTCACGCTAGCAACCACTCAGCAACCACGTGGCAACATGGTAGCATGTCACAGAACATGGCAGTAAGTCCAGCGAGCACCAAAGCTGTTTTCCTGAAGCTGGTTTATTCCCCCTGCAGGAAATTCCTCAAGTGTTTTCATCAGAAACAGCCACACTCAGATTCATATTTGTTATGTCAACACTGCTGTAATGTGTGTGTGTGTGTGTGTGTGTTGTAGGGTCACTCTGGGGTCACAGGTGCGCGGGGAACCATCGGTCAGCAAGGATCTCCTGTAAGTCTGATGTGTAACAGTAGATTTGGATCGTTTATGCTCCACATGCAACATCTTCAGCATGATGCATACGGCACAGTTCTGCTGGACACTCCAAAAACAACTGCATGCTATAGATTCATTTTTAATTTCCATCAGAACTACACCTTATTATGGCTTATTAAAAGTATTTCCATATAGGCAGCTCGCTGTGATTCTGAGCAGAGCTTTTTTTGTTGCATAACATCCCTAATTAAGTTTCCGGAGAGCTGACTTACTGAAGCCAATGTCAGTGTTTTGTACGGGTAATGTTGGAGTCTGTCCACACGCCTCTGCAGTGAGTTGCATAATGAGATTAAAGTCAGACCTGTTCATTTTTGCAGGGATCTCCTGGGTTACCTGGTGAAGTAGGACCCAAGGGCGACACAGGAGTTCAGGTTTGTTTGTGTCTTGTGTACTGTTTGCATTATTTGTGTGTGATGTAGTACGTCTGCTGTGTCCAGGATAGGAGTTTTGGTTCTTAAGTTTAAGAAATAACTGAAAATGTATTCTTTAACAATCTGTGTTAAAAACAGGATTTAAACTATAAAGGTATTTTAAAACGTGCTGCTGGATAAACTAATTAAAAACCTCGAAACAACACATTAGCAACCACATACTGTAACAACATGATAAAAGACACAAACAACACATTAGCAATGACATAACATTACATAGCAACATGTTAAAAACCACAAATAACACCTAAGCCACCACATATCACCTTAGCAACCACAAACACCTTACCGACATAACAAGGTGTCACATAACAATAATACGACATAACAATAAAACCTAGCAACACAGTAAAAATCACAATCAACATCTTAGCAATGACATAGCATCACCCTAGCAACCACATAGCAACATAGTAAAAATCACAAACAACACCTTAGCAATGACAAACACAAAAACATCCTCCAATTTTTACTGAACTTAAAATCAGAATGTAATCTGATTAAAATATTAGCAAAAATCTATAATGATTTTATAAATGATGAACTGTAGTTCATCAGTACTGGGAAACACCCATACACTCTCATTCACACACACACACTCATACACTACAGCCAATTTAGTTCATCAATTCCCCTATAGCGCATGTGTTTGGACTGTGGGGGAAACCGGAGCACCCGGAGGAAACCCACGCCAACACGGGGAGAACATGCAAACACACACAGAAACACCAACTGACCCAGCCGGGACTCGAACCAGAGACCTGAGTGCTGTGAGGCGACAATGTACTGTGTAACAATTATGTATATATATTATACTATATATTCCTCTGCTTGTTTTTAATTGTTTTTTGCTAATTTATTCTGTAAATCTGCTGTGAACTCAGAAATATCCCGTTCAGATAAAGCAGTAAACACCTGAGCTTTTGGCCACCCAGCGTGAAGTTATTCGATGGTATCAGACTGTGTGTGTTATCCAGAGCATTACAGCAGCTCTGCGCTCAGAGACGCTTGAAGAAAAGAAGATTATTGAGGATTCTTTATCACAGAGTGGAAGAAATGTTTCTTTTTATTCACACAAAAGCATTCTTAGGTAACAGACATTTATATAAGAGTATTAAATAACTGTGTGTGTTTTAGGGTCTTGCTGGTAAAAAAGGATCCCGAGGTCTCTCTGGAGCTCCAGGCACTGAAGTGAGTGTTTTACGTCTTTACACTGAGACTGAATAAATGAATGCATTTTCGTTTTACGTACATAAATCTTACATATTTAGGCTGAAAGTGTCTGTTCTGGAGCAAATATAATGGCAAACTAATGTGACGTCTTTATAAGCATTGCTCTGTGAGTCTGTTTCCTATGGACGTTTGTTCCCACCATGAAATAAATCAATAATAGTCAAATAAATATATGAATGTCTTAATAAACTTACAGTTGTAATTCTGAGGAAAGAAGTCTGATTTATCAAATAAATGTCTGAATTGTGAGGTGATTGTGCTGCTGGAAACAGGCTTCAGTAGTTTTCTCAGTGTGCTCCTCATGTGTGTCTGCTCCTCAGGGTGCTGGTGGTCTGCCGGGGCCTCGAGGGCCCGTCGGGTATCCCGGATCTGATGGTCAGCCTGGTCTTCCTGGTCTACCGGGATCACCTGGATCCAAAGGCCGACCGGTGAGTGTAAAATTGTCACGAATAGGGTTGAGTAACAGTGGTGAAGGATGCAGGTGCAGCTTTATTGAACATATATTAGCAGTCCAGGTGATAATGGGCAATGAAAATACTAGGGATGGCTGACCTGAAACTGATGCAAACAAGGTGTTGATATTCTGAACAACAGCTATTTAAGAACACTGCTCCAAAGCATTTCAAAACACCCAGGTCACGTGACTAAAGGGATTCAAAATATAGACCTGCACGGGAAGGATTTTTCTGTCCCAGTCCCACAATATTCTGTCCTGCCCCCTCAAGATTCTGTCCTGCTCCCGCTAGATTCTGTCCCAATCCCAC